>OY292394.1:30818150-31089275 GCA_958496205.1 Idaea biselata | reverse complement strand
CGCCGCTCGGTCCTCCGCTACCGTCCGCGCCACTCGGTCCGCCGCAACCGCCGCTGGCTCAAAATTTGGACTTGCCTTCAACGTCACACTTCCTCCAGGAAACCGGCACCACATCTTCTGGTACGATCTGACAGCCTTGAAATTATTCAATGTTTAATGCGAGTTTGAGTCTTTTTTTAAAGTTTCGTCATGTCCACAGTCCATCTGTCTGTCTATTCCATTACTTAGTAGGCTCAGAGATGCTTAGTAGCTTAGATGATCGCTATTTGGGAATTAGCCAGTGTCAAGTATTTTATAACATTTGCAGATTCAAATACAGACATAGGTAAGTCGACTTAGTTATAATAAGTCAACTTTAGGGAGTCATTGTAAATGGCGCCTAACAATTTACAACAACTTTTTACCAAAGTAAGCTCACGAAAGTCACGAAAGAAAGAAAATCTGTCACCATCCGTCTGAAATTCAAATTTTCGGCCTAAATCTGTCACCATCCGTCAGAAATTAAAATTTTCGGGTTAGTACACTTTCACCATACCAGGGTCTACGGCTCCGAAAAAAAGTAGTCTCCTTTCACCATACCGTATCGACCATGTACGGTAGCGGACCCTGGTATGGTGCAAGTGTACTAAACCAATTTTTCGGACAAAATCTGTCACCATCCGTCTGAAATTAAAATTTTCGGACAAAATCCGTCAGTCAGATATTATTAAAGGAGGCTACAGGAACTCTTTATCTACACTAGTCATATCGAATTTGGACTCATTTAAACTATCTTAATTAGCAGATATTTTACATACTAACGATTTTTTTAAGCTACCTATTGCATAGCTTTAATCGCGGGCTTTGAGCTTTGAATGAAGAAATATCGTAACGAAAAAAACCTAACACTTCGCCCACTTCGCAAAATAAAAACAAAATAAAATAAAAAAATAATTATAATTGCATAAGTTGATAAAAAATGCTATGCAATAGCTTTACCGCGGCAGTCCCCGAGTGCCTCACGTTTTTTTTTTAACCTATACTGTCCCACTGCTGGGCAAAGGTCACCCTAACATCCTTCGAAGCAGTCCGGTCCTGGGCCAGGTTTAGCCAATCTCCGTCAAATGCATCAAGATCGTCACGCCACCGTTTTCGGGGTTTGCCTCGATCCCGACGTCTGTCTTCTGGCACCCATTGCGTGACGATCCTAGCCCATCGGTCGGGATGCATCCGACTGACGTGACCCGCCCAATCCCACTTAATATTGGCAGTTTAGAAGACACAATGAGAACACAACACAACAAAGAAGACAGAATGTGCACACTCATTTATAAAGGCACTATTAATTTATAAAGATTAAAAGATAGCATTATGAGATAAAACGTTAAACATAACTTTTAGTGTTCTTTCTACCATATACTCGTATGTATCAACTTGATACTCGATGAGGTATGATTACCAACTATAAGGTTTAGAAATATTCTCGCGTCTGGGCGTAACAACGTTAGGTTCAATTTCGAATCATTTTAACATAAACTTTTGTACCCGGCGGGATTCGAAAAGCAGTATTTCCTAAGTGTGGTTTAACACTAAGAAATAGTAGATTGTATACCTAGCCTAGTAAGGACTCTAGGACGAAGGATTCAAAGGATTCACTCAAGCGAAAAAAAAGTATTTGCTCCCGAGGTGAGAGTATCTATGAGAAAATGAGTAGGTAACTAATTACTTTAACTTTTTATTCCATTGTTCGCGTCTGACAGTAACTAACAATTTCTATGAATACCTACCATTTTCTGCCATATCCTACTATTTTCTACCAAACCTACCATCATCTATCAAAACCTGCCTTTTTCTACCAACTACCATTTTTTACCAAACCTACCATTTTCTACCAAAACCTACTATTTTCTATCAAAATCTGCCTTTTTCTACCAAACTATCATTTTCTACCAAACCTACCATTTTCTACTAAAACCTACTATTTTCTATCAAAAACTACCATTTTCACCAAACCTTCCAATTTCTACCACCCTTACTATGTTTTTTTTTCTATTTTAAAATATTAAATCATTTATTTCATCGAATTCCAATTACATTTAAATAAATACATTAAATCACTTAAACAAAACTTATAAATAAAATACATCTTCGAGAGCGTCCCCCGCGGCATCGTCCCCAAGACACTGGCGACATTTCCCCTCTGAATCGCTAAGCTGATCCTTTAGAAAAAAAAGCCGCCAGCCCTACGGTCACCCGACGCTGCATTGAGACGCCCTGCTAGATCTTGACTATGTTTTACCAAAACCTACCATTTTCTAATACCCTAATATTCTACCTGTACGGTCGAACACCCATCGCTCACCTATCAGACACGTGTGTTGCTTAACCTGCTCGGTCAATCACCCATCACTTATCTATCAGACACGCGGTACAGTGATAGGAACTCTTAGTTGATTGAAACTTTATACTTAACTCTACCTAATCGGCGCTCTCTTGAGCTCTACTATGGTTCGATCGTAAGTAAAAGGTCAGCTGAGTAAACGGAACATAGACAAATGGAGACAACCAACAACAATCTGGAAAACTACCTATGAAGCCGTAATGAATATGAGTTCAAGAAATAATAATTGTTCACAGATCATCAATATTCAGCAGATAGCGCAAGTGGTGCAACAAAGTCAGCGACGCCGTGCAAGGTGTGCGGGGACAAGGCTTCTGGGTACCACTACGGAGTAACCTCTTGCGAAGGCTGCAAGGTCAGAAAATATAAAGTCTAGTTGTTTATTGGAAGCACATGGCTAGATATTTAATCACCTTCAGAGGCAGATTTTTAATTGAGGAAGTTCTATTAATAGGTGTTCCAGGAAAGCGTCATTAATGTAGTATGGTACGAGGGGAGGACGAGAAATTCGCGGAATTCAGCAGAAGGGGGATGAAATTAAATAAGTTGTTATTATTATGTTTCATAGTTTCGTGTTTCGTAGTTCTTGTAGATAAAGTGTAAAAATAATGTTTGTTTGTTATTGACCGAGAAAGCGAAGCGTCTCTGCTTTAAGTCTGGCAAAATTTGGTATGTTTTGTATTTATTTATGTACCTATGTTTGTTCTGTATTATGAGGTAGGTATATAGGGATATCAAACTTATTGTTTTTTTTTTTGGATTTTTGATCGGTGATCACTTATAGGTCGGATAATCGGATTCATATTTACCTAAAGTGAATTTTTGGCTGAGAAATTATGGAAGCGGCTTCTTAAAACATATTTTTTAATACAAATTCCGGGATTCCAAAAAATTTCGGGAATGTCGAACTAATCGATGCATATTTACCTAAAGTTAATGTTTGGCTAGGAAATTATGGAAGCAGCTTCTTAACACATATTCTCTAAATTCAAATTCCGGGATTCTAAAAAATTCGGGAATGCCGAACTAATTGGATGCATATTTATCTAAAGTTAATTTTTGGCTGGGAAATTATGGAAGCGACTTCTTAAAACATACTTTTTAAAATATAAATCCAGGAATTACAGGGATTACACAAGCAGGTTTATAATTTGCCGTCTCACTCGCACTCATTACGAAATGCATATCAGACCCAAGACACCGAGCTGTTTGTTGCTATGTGGAGAGAAGAAAGAAAATTACTCACGTGACCTTTGCTATGCTAGTTTCGCAACCTGCTTTACAAAATTAGCTGGCATCCGATTCCATAGTTAAAAAGCATTTGATCGGAATTGCGAGATTTTTACAATCGATACAAAAATTCATTTCATATTAGCCAACATCTGAACGTAAGTAAATATCGTCAGTGGAAAGGCTACTTTGCTAAAGCGCCACATGGGCCAAAATGAGTTTTTTATATCATTGGATTGGATTTTTTTTTCTGCGTCGATTGATGTCGGTTTCGTGTCAATCGGAGCATATTTTTGGTGCTTAAGCTTTCCAAAAAATTGAAGAATTGATAAAAAATCAATGACTAAAACGACCTTATTACGGTGTTTTTGCAACGAAGGTCGCTTAAGAGCTACAATATTGGTTTCGTAGCGCCTAAGTGATTTTTTCTTTACCACATTTTATTATCTTCTGTAGTATAAGCACAATTGCTTTTCTTCAATTTTGTTGACATAACTATATTAGCAATTTTAGATGACTGTAGTTTACTTTATTGTAGGCTATTAGCTGTTTTTGCTTTCTATTGTACAAAATTATTTGGCGCTTTAGCAAAAGTCCCTGCACAAAAGTCCCTACATAACAACAGAAGCGTGGAGTTGTAAGTAATTTCTATTGTCTTATGTTTGCTTACTCTCGCTACGTTAGTGAAAATATTATTTTGAACTAGAGTATTCATATTCTAGTTACAAAAAATTAAAAAGTATATTTTAAAGATGTGAGGTAGTTAGGAAATGTTAGTAATGTGGAGTGCGAGGCATTTTTTAAGCGTTATATGCGTAGGATGGCATCTGTAGGCCTATTATGTACGAAGTGATTATAACCGAACCCAGTGGAGTTTCTATGATACGTCATACGAAAGTAGGTGTTTGACGTTTCGGAGTTGCTAAATCAAGCGTAAACCACTCACTTCGGTGATTATCACTGCGTACATAATCGGCCTACTGGTAGGATCGAAACCCGACTGCCTTTTATTGACTGCCCTCCGCTGCTGGGAGAATCGAGGGCCTTGGCAGAAAAACGGTTGTTGGCCATGGAGCGTCGAATGTCGTGCCACCCGGTACTTCGGGAGAAGTATTTCGAGTTCATGCGCGAATACGAGTCCTTGGGCCACATGTCGCGGGCGACTGTCGACTGAACAACGACAGATCACTTTTTTCTGCCTCATCACGCGGTGATGAAGGCCTCAACTGGAAAATTGCAGACTGTGTTTGACGGAGTGGCACCGTCGTCGTCGACTGGAGTCTCTTTGAACCAATGTCTCCACTCCGGTCCGAAATTGCATAGAGATATCATTTTGAACCTCCGAAGGTATCACGTGGTGTTCGGGGCGGACATTCGGATGATGTTCCGTCAAACAGATATACATCCTGACGACAGGAGATTTCAATTGATACTTTGGTGGGAGCACCCTGACGATCCGGTGATCGTTTATGAGCTCAACACTAACACGTACGGCCTGAAGTCGAGTCCCTTCATCGCTACCCCGCACACTGCTGTCGAGATTGTTGCGCTATGTGCACAAGGAACTGTCGCCCACGGTGGACATCCGATATGTCTATGCATGGTCCGGCACTCAAGTAGGTAGTCCTAGCGTTGCTACGTGTAGCGTCTCACACGCTGGAGACATTGGTGGCCAACCGGATATGTCAGGTACAGAACGCCAGTTTGGACTTCATTTGGAAACATGTTCCTGCGAGCTGGAATCCCGCGGATTGTGCCTCTCGAGGAACTGAAATTGGTGCAGCATAAACTCTGGTGGGGACCGGAATGGTTGACGGAGCCCGAATCATCATGCCCAGTTAACGTGATCGATGGCTCTCTATCCTTGTTGCCCGGACTGAAGGTTCTTGCGTTAACGAATAAACCGAAACCAGACCCGAACTGGTTGACGGCTCGATACAACAAATTAAACAAGCTATTAGGCGTGACCTACTGGATCAGGAGATTTGTACATAACTGCTGGCAGCCGAGCAAGAAGCAACTGTCGCCTATTACGAGCGTTGAAGAACGCAGAAGTTTGCTCTTGCTTTTGATCCGGTTGGTTCAGGCTGAACGATTTGAGGACGAACTAAGGATTCTGCGCACGGGAGGCGCAAAGCTTAAGGGAGCGGTCTCCCTTAAGCTTTGGCTTAACCCATTTCTGGACGGAGGTGGACTGCTACGCGTTGGAGGTCGACTTAGGAATGCTGACCTGCCCTTCGGTAGTCGTCATCCACTTTTGCTAACCAAGGTGGAGCTTTTAGTCTCTGATAGACACTTGAAGAATGCACACGCGGGATGTATGGCATTACTTGGAATTTCACATCGGGAATTTAGGATTTAGTCTTCCCGACGAGTGGTTCACAGCGTCCTATTTCGATGTTTGGCTTGGTACAAGGTAAAAGCCTCCACAATGCAACCACATATATTCCGTCGGACCGGGTTTGTCAGACGGCTAGGCCGTTCGACGGGGTCGGTACCGGACTTTTTGGGGTCAAAACGATCACCTAGCGTAACAAGAGGGACACGAAGGCGTATTTGTGTGTTTTTGTCTGCCTGGCCACTAAGGCCGTTCACCTGGAAGTGGTATCGGCTCTTACAACGGAAGCCTTTGTCGCCACGCTAGCTAGATCGTTTTGTTTCGCGTCGAGGTTTGCCGCTCTGTCCCGTCTCCTCTGATCCGATCCGAATGACTTGGAAGTCCTGACATCTGGTCATATTTTGGTCGGACAGCCGCTTACGGCCCTGCCCTGGATGAGCGCAGACATCGGTTGTCTCGCTTTCAAATGTTGGAACAAATGGGTCAGGACTTGTGGCTTTGCACTTGTGTAAACTAATCACAGTAAAAATAATTAGTCAGTAAGACATTGCAATTTTAGTATTTCCTAATTTAAATCAAATAAGCAATTTTATTACTTTACAAATATCTAATATTTGACTAGGTTTGTAAGTGTTAAGATAATTTGCTTAAATTACATTTGCAGTTATTCCTTTCTTAAGCAATTTTTCTTTACGAAGTTTTACTACGTGTAGCAATAGTTAGCATTTTTTCATTCCATAACTTCATACATTTCTAGTTTATTAGTATTTTTTCTTTACTTGGTTAAAGATTATAGCTATTAATTAGCAAATTGCAACGACTAAATTTGAGACAATAATGGTAGATTGGCAATATTTTCCTGACCAACATTTTATTATAAGCCACGTGATTTTTGCTTAAGCGACACTTATTTTACGAACCGGGGGACCTATAGATCTAGAAACAGCTACTAATTGCGAACGCAAGTATAAATATATACATATATTAATATGAACTCGTTGTGGTTAAAGGAAAAAAAGATATGAATTTTTTTTCGTAAAAAAAAACTTTAAACCTCATTTCCCAAAAGTACCGTTTTGGCGCTTCAGCAATGTCGCCTTTCCACTGACGATATACACCCGACCCGATTTGATTCTATAATCAAATCACAAAATTTTGTCGATTCCAGAATTCCGGGATTTTTTCGATACAAAAGTGCATTCCATTTTAGCCAACACCTGAACTTAAGTAAATATACACCCGACCCGATTTGATTCTATAATCAAAACACAAAATTTTGTAGATTCCGGAATCCCGGGATTTTCCGATACAAAAGTGCATTCCATATTAGCCAATACCTGAACGTAAGTATATTATATACACCCGACCCGATTTGATTCTATAATCAAAACACAAAATTTTGTCGATTCCGGAATCCCGGGATTTTTCCAATACAAAAGTGCATTCCATAACTGCGAACATCTCAACTTTAGGTAAATATGCATCCGATTATCCGACCTATAAGTGATCACTGATCACCCACTACGAGGGTAAATTGATATCTAAGCTATCCCTAAGATATAAAAAATAGATTTGAAATCGAAGAAATTACTTTTATTTAATTTAATTTATAACTGGCTTTATAAGTGGCTATGGTTTGTGGCGCGCCTGTGCGCAGCCTAAGGGTTCCTTTTTTACCTTTTGAGGTACTGAACCCTAAAAAAAACTATTAAAACTGGTTTAGTAGAAAAATAAATCAAATAATCCCAAATGTAACTAGTTTAAAACCAAGAGCCATTCATATTATTAACTGATTTATAACCGACTTTAAAAAAAGGGGAGATAACGACTGTTTTATCAGTGAAACAACTTAAAAAAATTCGAATAAATAGTACCTACCTATAAATTTCCAAAAGTCATGAAACAAAAATTGTTCGCCTAGACGTCTAGAACAACCCCCTTTCGGCTTATTACCCCCTCCTCGGAACACCCTGTTCAGGCCCGGACCACTTTGGTACCACGTCACATTCAATGATGAGATCCTAACGAGGTGCATGTTCCCACAGGGTTTTTTTCGTCGGAGTATACAGAAACAAATCGAGTACCGCTGCCTGAGAGACGGAAAGTGTCTCGTGATCAGGCTCAACAGGAACCGGTGCCAGTACTGCAGGTTCAAGAAGTGCTTGGCGGTTGGAATGTCGCGTGATTGTGAGGACAATACATTACTATTATATCACAATACATTACATAATATCACATTTTATTATAATCGTTAGTAGGTATGCATGGCTTAAGACGTAATCGGCACCAAGGCACTACAGCGAATTTTGGGAAATTCAACATTTTGGGAATTCAACATTTTAAGAAGTTCAACATTTTAGCACTAAAGGAGCGATTGGCCAACCATTATTGGCATGAATGGGGTTAAAAACTAAAAGGTCAAAACAGCCGGCGCTACTTTGGAGTGATCCCAACTTTCTGTCAACAACTTCATAGTTTTTTCGTAAACAAACTAAGTAATTTTTAGGGTTCCGTACCTAAAGGTAAAAACGGGACCCTATTACTGAGACTTCGCTGTCTGTCCGTCTGTCCGTCTGTCCGTCTGTCCGTCTGTCCGTCTGTCCGTCTGTCCGTCTGTCCGTCTGTCCGTCTGTCCGTCTGTCCGTCTGTCCGTCTGTCCGTCTGTCCGTCTGTCCGTCTGTCCGTCTGTCCGTCTGTCCGTCTGTCCGTCTGTCCGTCTGTCCGTCTGTCCGTCTGTCCGTCTGTCCGTCTGTCCGTCTGTCCGTCTGTCCGTCTGTCCGTCTGTCCGTCTGTCACCAGGCTGTATCTCATGAACCGTAATAGCTAGAAGGTTGAAATTTTCACAGAAGATGTATTTCGGTTGCCGCTACAACAACAAATACTAAAAACAAAATAAAATAAATATTTAAGAGGGGCTCCCATACAACAAACGTGTTTCAAAAATAACAAGGAGTTTAGTTCAATGTGAGGTCGCTTCTGATTGGTCAGGACAAATCGAGTTGGAATTCAAAATGGCTGCCCTATCTGTCAAATATACCAGTCTGCCTTACTTACCAAAGAGTTTCTTTTAAGTTTCAGATTTTCTTTGTGCCAAGGTTTTTTTTTTTTGAGTGATTCGGTCGTTTGATGGGAGTAAGAATCGAAGATAAATATTTCATATTTTCCTATAATATTTAAAAATTGGTTGTTGTAAACCATTTTAGGGTTCCGTATCCAATTGTGATAGTGGTACGGAACCCTTTGTGCGCGAGTGTCGCACTTGCCCGGTTTTATTAGATAAATTTACAAAATGACGCTTTGTATAGCTGTGGATTGCAAAAACATAACAAATTATGTATTCCCTAAAGATTCTAAAAGAAAAAAACAGTGGATAAAAGCTATGAGGAGAAAAAAAAATGGCAAGTTTGGCGACCTAGCTATTCGAGGTTATGTACTGCCCATTTTAAACCTGAATATTATTATCAGAGAAATTCCTACACAGGTAAGACGTTTCCCTTCTTAAAACTACTAGTAAACTACTAAACCTAAGAGAATAGATATACATACTTACACAGATTATCAGTTTACAATGGTACACTATTAATACCTTAGATTAAAAGCTTAGGTACACTGTTTTTTTTATTTAGCATCTTTGGGGAATACATAATTTGTTATGTTTTTGCAATCCACAGCTATACAAAAGCTTAATTTTGTAAAATTATCTAAAAAAAACTTAGTTTGCTTACAAAATAACTATGAAGTTTGACAAATAGTAGGAATCATCGAACAGTAGCGCCATCGGAAGTGAAAGACATTAGAGCAAATATGTTTATGTCTAATGTCATTATCCAGGGAGGAAATTTTAAACTACGTTTGTATGGAGAAAGAGAATGGAGACTATCCTCTTAGGAGTAACTGACATTATCCTAAACCGTATTTTGTTATTTATATCAAAAATCGACCTTATTGTCTCAGATAGATGTGTGAGCCGTCGCAGGAGAGACGAGCGGAAAGATATTTTATTCGGTCCCCGCGGCCTCCAGTGAGCGAATACAATTCCTACGTCACTTGATAGTCATTGAGTTAGAGGGCCCAGGATGCCGCCGTCCTGAACGCAGTTTGGCATCCTTTCCCAAACAAAGACTATGCTGATATAGATCAAGTATCGCCAATTTTCCAATTGACCCGTGCGTAATGTGCATCGTAGTTGTTGTATTATGTAGTTAAATTGGGTTACATACAGTGAATGCACCGACACAAAGCGAGAGTTGCACGCGGTGATTGCAGGCAGCATTTTTATTCCACAGCTGTGAGGTACGGACGCGTACCGAAGAGGCCTCGAGAGTCGTCAAGCAGCGAGAGTCTATCTGAGTTGACGAAAACAGTCCCGGAAGGAGTCCCCAGCCAAGAGAACATGGAGGGCGAGGCACTGCGAGCTGGCGTCGAGGAACTGGTGAAGCTGGTCACCACCGCACAAAGCAACAACAACACCTTCACTGAGGAGTTTAAGCAGCAGATGGAACATCGCTCTATCACCATCAATATCGATGACTCCGATCACGAAGGTACGACCTAACCAGGCCCTCTACTTTAATTCTATGAACGATGAAACGAAGGATAATTCCAGAAGAAAATCTGTCACCTATCCGTCCGAAAAATTGAATAGCGGACGGTTTTGAAGGACGGATGCCAGATTTTCTCTGTTTCATTAGTACCTTCGTAGAATTAAAGTAAACGAAATATTTTTATCGCTACCAAGCTATTCTGTACTAGGAACACTTATTTATTTTTAGCATAACGCTTGCATCTTATTTTGTTTTAAAGGAAACGAAATATTGTTTTGTCGCGACCAAGTTATTCGATACTAGTTGTACTACACTTATTTATTTTTAGCGTAAAGGCGTCCGACAACGTTTCGAGGACGTTTAGCAATTCACGTATCAAAATTGATCAAAATTTCATTTCAATATAGCTGCAATCTATCTTCAATTTAAAATTTCATACCTACACATCACAATGAACACACTCGCCAAATTTCATGTCTGTAGGACCAGCGCGAACCGTTGGGGTTCTGTGTTGATACATATGTAGGTCAGTTACATTGAATTTCATATATATAGGTACCTATACATACAACGTCCGCTCATTTTCCTGTCTATGTTGAACTAAGGCGGGTTCAATCAGAACGCAAGTGTACAAAACAAATTGGTGTTGACGCGGTGAACTCTCGCGACGTGTTTAGCGCGCGCTCGGTTCGCTTTGAAATCGCTTACGATTGCAACTGTAATGATGTTGATATTAAATTTTAGACAATTCTATCTAATACAGGAACTTATCACCACAGGTAGCGGTGGAGAAGATGCAGCGAGCTCGACGACCGATCGCATCACCGACGCTAGGGTTATGCTGTGGCACGGACTGGCGCAGAGCATGACCCCTTCCGTCCAGCAAGTCGTCGAGTTTGCTAAGCGGCTGCCAGGCTTTCACACGTTGCCGCAGGACGACCAACTCATTTTGATCAAGGTCCGTACTAACGAGCGAAGTCTGTTAAAAAAATCTTTTGTGTGTTTGTATGTTTTGTTCCTTCTCTACAGGTCGCATTTCCAGGTCGATCTTCACGAAACTTGGTATATGGGGAGATCAAGGCTATAGATTTTTTATCGTGGGGGATTTTTGATCGATGAGGTATTTCGGCCACTACGGGAGAAAATTGATATACCTATCTAAGCTGTATGAGATAAATAAGTTTAAAATCTGCGAAATAAAATAACATTTTACATTTTTCGTCAGATTCAATGTTCTCTCTATTTCTCTAGAATACATTCTTCTTCTTTTAGTTTGGCGTCGTAACTACATCTTGTACATCTTGCCAATATTACGTATAATAATATGCACGAAATTGGCTCGATTGCGAGATCCAGAAAATCTTTGACAGAAGTTTGACACGATATGGGAAGTGTGGGATCTTATTATTAGACTGTCAATGTCAGTGTCAAACCCTCTCTTCCGCCCGGTCTGTTCCACCATACATGTGCTTTGATTGTGCTCAGTAATAAACGGTAATTAATTAATTTACGCGTTTGATTTGAGATACAACATTGGCGACGAGGATCCACGAACCTAAAGTGCAAAGTGAAATATTAATTTGAGGAAAATTCAGTGGAAAATAGAGCAAAAAACATGTTAAATTAAAAGTACACCGGTAATGAAGTTAGTCACAAGTGGTCAAAAAGCAAAGAGACATTTCCGGGACACCGCCAATTGCAATAACAAACATCCATTCCGTCACTCACTCACTCACTCGGTCACATCACTCGCAACAAACTTCAAGATTGTTTTGGTTACAAAAAAATAAAAAAATATGTACTGCAACGAAAAAGCATTTTAAATGTCAAATCAAGAACAAGTATTATCAAAAGAAGACAAAATTAAATTAGTGAAAGAAGGACAAAGACAATACATATATAAATGCACGAAGATAGAATTACAAGAAATATTGCGCGATGAAAACATAACCTATACGGAAGCGGCAAATACAGATGAACTCCGAAAGTTGTTAAGCAATTATTACAAGGAAAAAACTAAAGATCAAAACGTGAAAATCAAAACACTAAGAATGGCGGTTTACGGCGAAATGAAACAATTCGATGGTGACAAGTGGGAGGTGTTCGAAGAACAATTAGAGTGCTATATTACTGTCAACGAGATTAGTGATGACAAGAAGGTACCTTTACTAATTACCAAATTAACACCAAAAGTTTTTGAAACCCTCACTCTCATGTGTTCACCGGTAAAACCAAGTAAGAGCAGTTTCCAACAACTTTGTGCGAAACTACGTGAGAAATACGTGAAACCATTAACTACAGCGTTAGAAAGGGTGGAATTTCGCAAAAGGAACCAAAAACCACATGAAACTATTCAGGATTATGTTTTGGAATTGAGAAAATTAGCTGCTAAATAACAGTTTAAGGATTGGAACTAATGATATTCAACTAATTTCAGAATCTCAGCAACTAATTAAGGACAGGTTCGCAGAAGTATTCAGCCCTGGTTGGGGGAATTTTAAAGGTGAAACCATAAAACTAAAATTGAAACCGGATGCTAAACCAAAAAGCTTACCAGTACGACGGGTACCATTTGCACTTCGGGAAAAGGTAAATAATGAAATTACTAGATTGTTAGAAAACGAAAGAATCACACCCGTAGAGTACAGCGAATGGGGCACTCCAGTAGTACCAATATTGAAACAAGACGGTTCAGTTAGACTTTGTGGAGACTACAAGCTAACGGTAAACCCATGCTTGGAGGTGGATCATTTCCCATTACCACACCTTGACGATATTCTAAATACCCTCAAACACGGTGAATATTACTGCGAACTAGACTTAAAAGAAGCTTATTTACAAGCACGTTTAAGCTTGGACAGCCAAGACTGTACCACTATTGTAACTGAAGTAGGAACATTTAAATATAACTACTTACCTTTCGGTGTAAGTTCCGGGCCAGGTGCATTTCAAAGATTGATGTCAAGGAAATTACAAAGCATCCCAGACACGGTTGTATTCATTGATAATATTTACATTAAAGGCAGAACTATAAAAGAAACAGTAGAAAACCTTACTCAAGTACTCACAAAATTAAAGGAATGTGAATTTAAATTAAAGCCAGAAAAATGTAAGCTATTTACAACTAGCTTGGATGTTTTTGGTTTCCGTGTGGATAAAAATGGTATAAACATTATAAAAAATAATATTGAACCTTTGTTAAAAGCAGAAAGACCCACATCCTTAACATTGTTAAAGTCATTTTTAGGAAAAATTAATTATTATGCAAGGTTTTTAAAAGACATGGCTACTATGATAACGCCATTATATGAGTGCACTAAAAGGGATAAATTTTGTTGGACACCCCAATGTGAAACAGCTTTTCAGAAAATAAAAAAAAAACTGGCATCTGCGAAGAATTTGGCACATTATGACCCCCAACTTCCCTTAATTTTGACCTGCGACGCATCTGACAGTGGATTAGGTGCTGTAATATCAAATAGAAAAAAAGATGGAACGGTCAGACCAATCGCATATGCCAGCAAAAAATTAAATGATACTGAAAAAAAATATACAACTATTGATAAAGAAGCTCTGGCTATCATATTCGGAATAACAAAATTCTACAATTATATATATGGACGTTATTTTGAATTAGAAACAGATAACGAAGCATTAGTTAGAATCTTTGGACCAACTAAAAGTATTCCGAAAATGGCAGCCAAAAGATTACAACACTATGCTATTTTTCTATCAGCGTTTAATTATAAAGTAAGACACATAAAAACTAATGTAAATCCTGCAGATTTTCTATCAAGAACCGCTACAGAAAAATGTAAAGAAGATCTAGAAGAAGAGATTAACCCGTTATGTGCCAATGTAAATTCCAGTATTGCATGTTATACGAACGATTCTAAAATGGAAACTATCAATTGGAAAAACATTCAGGAAGAAGCCAGGAAAGATGTATTATTATCAAAAGTTCATAGGTATATGAGAGATGGTTGGCCAGGAAAAAAAGAAATAATAAAACAATTACAACCTTACTACAACCGTAGAAATGAAATGACTCTGGATAGAGAATGCTTATTTTGGGGTTATCGAATAATAATCCCAAGTACTCTTCAGAAGGCAATTCTGGATGAATTACATAAAACACATTTTGGAATCGTTCGTATGAAGGAGATTAGTAGGTCATATTTTTGGTGGCCCACTCTAGATGCGGATATAGGAGAAGTAACAAAGAATTGTATGATTTGCTTACAAAATAGAACCCCACCGGAGAAAACTCAAAAACCATGGCCTCTGCCACCCGCAGCTTGGTACAGAATTCACGCAGATTTTTTGGGACCATTTTATAATAAAATGTTCTTTGTAATAATTGATAGTTACTCAAAATGGCCTGAAGCTTATGAAATGGCAAATATAACGAGTAATCGTACAATTGAAATATTGAAAACTATTTTTGCCCGTTTCGGTTACCCCTCACACTTGGTTACAGATAATGGTCGAACCTTTACGAGTCAAGAATTCAAAGAATACTGTATAAGTAGTCAAATAAAACACACATTCACAGCGCCATATCATCCTGCGACCAATGGCGCTGCAGAAAGGTTTGTAGAGACTTTTAAACAAGCAATCACTAAAATTAAGGAAAGTGGATTTAGTTTGACAGCGGCGGTGAATATGTTTTTATTTGACTATCGAAGCACACCTCAAAAGACTACGGGGGTGTCTCCAGCTAGACTCATGTTAGGTAGAGAGATACGGAATAGATTCAGTCTGCTTCGTCCACCACCGTTGTTTGAAATAGTACAAGAGAGGGCGGATAGGAGAGAGGAAGGTAACCGAAAGGTAAATTTCTTTGTTGGGCAGAAAGTTATGGTTAGAGATTATAGGAAGGATGGCAAACCATGGGTTTTGGGTGTGGTCATTGAGGAAAGCATTCCAGGTGTGACTTATTTTGTTGACGTAGAAGGGTTTAAGTGGAAACGACATGTCAATCAATTGTTAACATGTTCGGATAAGTTAGAGTAAGCAATTTATTAAGTTTAGAAAATAAAACACGAGGATTAAGTTTTGTCATTTTATTAAGTTTGTAATTTAACTTAAGAGTTGGTACAAATAAGGGGGAGGAGAGTGTGGGATCTTATTATTAGACTGTCAATGTCAGTGTCAAACCCTCTCTTCCGCCCGGTCTGTTCCACCATACATGTGCTTTGATTGTGCTCAGTAATAAACGGTAATTAATTAATTTACGCGTTTGATTTGAGATACAACAGGAAGCAACACAACTATAGTGCGTTTCATCTTTAAGGGCCCTATTCTGAAAATCTGAAAATCCATGTCACCTACAATCTGTGCACAAAAAAAAGTTCTACGACATTCCGTCATGAAATAATCAACAATTTTCGATGAGCCCGACAGGGATTTTCAGTTTCAAGGTCTTTGGCGTATATACTCCTCAGCAAAACAAAAAAGTCTTGCCTTAATATCTTGAATGTGCTATACCCTAAACCTTGAATACAGGAAGATTCGTTCATTAATTCTTTATATACAAATCCCCCTAAATTCAAGGTACCTAGCACATTATTTTTTTTGTATTTTGCACTTTTTTGTTTTGCTACCAACATGACGGCATAGGAATTTAAAGATGAAACGCACTCTACGCGACACACCCTTCGAAAAGGGCGTGTTGCGTTTTTTTTAATTTCAGACTATTATTTGACATTTGGCTCTTTGTATTTGTGATTTTTTCTTCTGTGTTAAATCAAAGTCTATAAATTAAAACTGAAGTATACAGGGTGTGTCGAGGACACAGCCGAAAGCGTATTGTTCTAGAGGTCTAGGCGGACTACTATTGGAGATTTGCACTTTTTATTTTGTTTTTATTATTTAGGTACTGAAAAATAGCTGCTTTTGAAAACAAAGGCACAGTTTACCTGATTACCTAGTTTGTGCGTCTCGCAATACAACGTGATTAATGTTATACTTATTTAGAATTTAGTACAAAAGAATAATCGCAAACAACTTTCAGCATGAGCGAAGTTATTGCGAAGTTTCTGGTCCCCAAGGAAGCCGTACAAAATGGATAAAAGCAATAAGTTCCCAACTCTCGAGATTGCAGGTTTAAACTTAATGAAAGGATGTTTTTATACTGAGGTCAATTACCTCTGACTCTAATATACATGCAAGTGATTTTTAAATACTTACACCTTAAACTTAAAATTTTCGAAACTGTTCGATTTTCCAAAAGTCGTAAAACAAAAAGTGTTGACTTGACGCCTAGAACAACCCCCTTTCGGCTTAGGATGACGACTTTTTTTTTTTAAATTTTGGAATGGATGTCAAAATATCTCAGTAATAATTACAAAACATACGCCAATCATATTTTGCTAGGTATTTCATTTATTCTCCTTTTGCCTTCATTTTGGTAGTTTTGTTTACATTAGTACTAGTTAAGTTTTACTACACAAAAAAACAACTCTTTAATAACCCGCACGAACGAAAGAATGACAGTCTGTCTCCGTCCTTCAAAACCGTCAGAAACTAAATATTTCGGACGGATGAATGACAGATTTTCTACGTTTCGTTTAATCGTTCGTAGAATTAAAGTAGAGGGCCAGGTCCGACATCCAATTCCGATTTACATGAACGTCGAATGAATTTAATTTGAGAGATTGTTTTTAGGGTTCCGTAGCCAAAAGGCAAAAAAACGGAACCCTTATAGGTTCGTCATGTCTGTCTGTCTGTCCGTCCGTCCGTAAGTCACAGCCACTTTTTTCCGAAACTATAAGAGCAGAATACATCTACTTACCAAGTTTCAACAGTATAGTTGAAACTTGGTAAGTAGATGTATTCTGTGAACTGCATTAAGATTTTCACACGAAATTCGAAAAAAGTCAACAAATTTTTGGGGTTCCCCATACTTAGAAATGAAATTCAAAAATATATATGATGTACAAACAAACTTCCAACGAAAATTAGTTTGAACGAGACCTAGCTAGCAGATTGTTTTTTATACGTCATAAACCGTAAACCGCAATTTACCTTTCATTCAATTCATAAATGTACGGAACCCTTCGTGCGCGAGTCCGACTCGCACTTGGTCGGTTTTGTTTTTGGGATGTAGCATTGATTGAAAATTGTTGCGATGGCTAGTCACAGACAGTGCAAATCTTCTTAAATACATTTCAATATCAATAGGTATGAGTAGGTATTTACATTTCAGATAAATGAAAACTTTGATTGGTGAAAACCTAACTGGCTTCTTCCTCGATGTTGGATTGAAATTAAATTCATTTATCGGTTTTAATAGCGTGGTGTGTTTATTACTTTTAGCATTGTTCCAATGCTTAATGTTTCGAGATCTTTACAGGTCTCTTCTTAAGGATTGACTGTAATAGACACCAAGTGATTAAAACCGAAAAATGAGTTTAAATTTCAGCCTATAATTGCTTAAGATTTCGCTATCGCTGCGTCTATTTTGATTCTAGGGTAGTTTGCACCCCTGGGAAAATATAGGTACTAGTATAAATAGACATTTATTTAGGTTACCCCTCACACATGTAAAATGGGGGATGATTTTTTTACTTGTTGACTTCATCGTGTGAGGTATCCTTAGATAGCTCTTTTAGAAATCATTCTGGGTATTCAAACACTATTTTTTTATTTTAGGATTCCGTTTTCGAAATATCACTTTGTACTTAGATAAGTCATATGGATGATTCACGATAGTAAGTATAGATATACCAATCATTAATTTTTAAGGAAAATTATCACAGCTGAGCAATGTTTTCAAATTTTCGAGTAGGTACTAAGAACAAATTCCATTCGATATAGGTACTCATTGATCGTACATTATAATCCCAATGTAAATACCGTATAGTTAAGGTGTTAGTGGCAACAACTTTTTTAAATTGCAATCTCTGTTATTCAAATGAAACTACGAAACCCTAAACTACGCGTTACCCAACAAGGCACGCACTTCCTCATTTTATAACATCTACTATGCACCTACCTTTATGTTAAGTCTGCCTAAAAGCGAATCGCGAGTATTTATTACCATGCGAAAGTATTTGAAACGGCTGTCCAAATGTATGTATCTATAAGCAAGTCTTCATCTTTTCGTTATGTGGCTTACTTATTGATAGGTAAAGTTTTCAGGTCGCCCTATAAGAGCTCTCACTTGACCTAACGACTGCTATCAGATATAACAACCTGGACCAACTGCTTAGCTCCTTCCGAAACTCAGAGAGGCTCGAATGCTGTTTGCTAATCAGTCACCCATCTAAGTAATGACCGTGCCAGGCGTTGCTTAACTAGCACGACCATGCAATTTCGGGGAGCCCGATCCTTTCAATCTATCCAATTTGTTAGTTGTATATCGAAAGAAGATCCCTGTCAGTGTGATATATGTCCGCAGCAAGGGTTCTACGAGATCTGGCTGACTCACTCCTCGCGGCTCTCGTCTCCGGAATGCGTCGTCTTGGATGACGGGACGCACATTTTGCAGAGTGAACTCCGCATCATATACGATGTAAGTAAATCTACCTAAATAAATAAATAAATGAAATAAAAAGCTTTTATTTTGCTCCTATGACTGGGTATTATACATTTTGTTTAGTACGTTAGTATAAACATAAATAGGTAAATTTAATTTTTGTCTCTCTCATCCGAGCGATGTTCCCACTTGCATCCCTCTCGGGAGCCCGGGGTCCGCTAAACACATACTGTGCCGACCCCAAATTAATTTGGGGTCGGCGCAGTAGGTAAGTCATCGTTGACCATAGGTACCTTCTCCAAATAGATTTGGCAATATTTTTACGGCCAGCCGCCTGCCTGACACCAACCCTCCTAGGGAATAAGCAGTTTATCCGCCACCGCGCGGAGAGAACTTAAGGTTTGCTAGTCTCCCTCAGATCCCTTAGTCGCCTTTTACGACACCCGCGGGAGGAGATGAGGTAGCCCTATTCTATGCCGGGGCTACACGGCAAGGTAAATAGAATTTTTGTGTTTGTTAATAATTACATTTTTTTTTATTTAGTTTCTTGAATACCCCTTGCAGGTATGAGCCTTTTTCAGGATGTGCCAATTTTCTCTGTGTTGAGCCAGTCTGAACCAGTGTTCGGCGGCGATAGTACGATGTCATCGTTTCAGCGGTCTACCTTGTTCCCGCTATCCGTTTCCTGGTCCTTTCCACTCTAGTCCGTATCACTCATATCTCGCGAGATGACCGGCCGCCAAATCTACCTAACTAGACACAAATACATTGGTCATATAATTAAGAACGCTGATATAAAGGAAAGATTTTTTTGAACTAAGACGCAAAACTAATTGCATGCATTATTTTTTATTGTTCTCGGTATCGTAAAACTTTTCCATAATACCACTGTATTCATTGATACACATGATTAGCTAAAAATAAATACACGAACTTTTTACACTACTTCTAAACATAGTACTCCTATTTACTGGCTGGCCACGTAATTAAGAACGCTCAATAGTTTATACCTTTATTCAAATTTAATTAGAGAAAAATCAGTCGATTTGTTACCGTTTGTATAATTTTGGCGCCATTTAGTGCTGTAAAAGGTAAAAGTGATTGCTTCTTATGAAAAAACAATGGAAAAAATAAAAGTTGTGATAAATCTACAAGGGAAGTAATAATAAAAGTTCGCCAGAAGAATTTGGTCATACAAAAAGATAGCCGACCATCTGCAATGTGCAAAAACGATGGTTTTCCATACTGTAAAGCATTTCGCTACGTATCAAACTACTTCGAAGATTCCGCGTGTACCTAAACAGTGAAAAACAACTCCTCGAGATGACCGAAACATCGTTCGTATGGCAAAACAAAATCCTTCTAAAGGGTCCAATGAGCTGAGAAAATAATATTTAGGTGAAAACAACCCTTCAGCAATCTCAGCACGCACTATTAGAAGACGTTTGATAGAAGAAATATTGCACGGAAGGATAGCAAGAAAGGTACCCATGTTGAAACTTTGCCACAGGCAAGTCCAGCTGACATTAGCGAGAAAGTATGAAAACTGGCCTGTGCGACATTGATAAAATGTACTTTTTTTCTGACGAGACGAAAATAAACAGAGTATGTTCCGATGGAAAATGATATGTACGACGTCCCGTGAATACAGCATTCGACCCTAAGTACACGAAAGTTACATTAAAGCAAGGTGGTGGAATGTGAAAATTTGGGGATGGTTTTTTGGACATGGTGTTGGACCTGTAAAGTTGATAGAGGTAACATGGATCAGTTCCAGTACAAAAATATACAGGAAGAAACAATGTTATCTGACGCTTAAGACGTTCTACCGGTTATTTGAACATTCCAGCATCACAATGATCCAAAGGACATTGCACGCACCGTAAAGGAATTTCTTACAGCGCAATCAGTTTCTGACTTAAATTGGCCAGCCAACAGCCCAGATCTAAATTCAATAGAGAATCTGTAGCTCGAAGTAAAGAAAAAGGTTTCCAATACAAAGTGTGGAAATTTATGAGAGCTATCGAGCTGTACGACGTTTTCGTAAAAGAATGGAACTCTATTTCTCTTGCGATATATCAAAAAATAATATAGTTAATGCCTCGCCAGTGTAAAACAGTAATTAAAAGCTGTGGATATGCTATTAACTATTAATTTTAGTCCAAAATATATTAAATTGATTTTTAAATTGTCTGCGCTACATATTATATTGTAATTTTTTAAATGTAAGTGTCATACAAAACATTTGCCGAGCAGTTTAATAAATCGTTCTTAATTATTTGTCCAGCTTCAGTACTGTTTGGATATGTTACTTTGGTAAAATCAATATAATGTGAAAAAAATAGTTAGCGATTTCATTATTTATTCCTAAGCCACGTTGCTATATTAATGTGGCTATTTTATAACATAACTAGATGCTTCTCAGAAGGTACACATCTCTGTGTGTGGCACGATTTATATAAAAAAACTCCTAGAACTTTAAATCGTTCTTAATTATATGACCACAACTGTATAAGCTTGCGAATCGCGGAATCATGGAATATCGGAATCTCGAACCTTGATTAGTAACCCATTTTAAGTCCCATATTGCCTCCATCTTAAACGAAGTATATATAGGCACCATTTATTTACTTTAAAACCCATATTACAATGTTTCATTAACTATTGAAACAGAGCTCAGTGGCCTAGGTTATTAGAAATCTTCAAATATTGTTTTCCAGGCAGATTTCATAAAGTTAAAATAAAATTAAAAACCTCGTTAGTTTATTTTGACCAACCTAACTTTTTTTTGTACTAGCAGAGTCCCGCGGTTTCACTCACGTTAGTCCCGGTACCTCGGTATTTTCCAAAAACCCTTTGTTAGTGGAAACATACACACAACAAACACTTTTAGCTCTCTACTATCAGTGGTTTAGGCTGTGTGTTGACAGATAAATCAGTCAGTCAGTCACTCAGGATAAGGTATTTTATAGATATAAATAGATTTCATCCAAAGATACGTAAGTGGGTACATGCATGTGCAATTCTAAAATTGACATAGACATTTTTTTTGAGGAAAAATACGCAAAATTCTGATATTAGATGGCTTACATAAGTGACATGTTTTTGTCCAGGCTCATTTCTCGAGTGCGATCTTGTCGTACTTGTGGTCCCTGCAGAAGCTGCAGCTCGACGACGAAGAGATGGCGACGTTTACGGGCGTGCTGCTCTTGTGTCCCCAACGCGTGGGACTCAGCGACTCTGAACGCGTCCTCGCTCTGTACCGTACCCTCATCGAGGCATTCCGTGCTACCGTAAGTGCTTCACTGTAACTAACCTAATCTAACCTAACCACCAACGATGGGCGAGAAGTTAGTAGAGCTAGAAACGAGCTGGCGACCTGCGAGAAGCGAGTGTTTACTTTCGATAGTTCTGTCGCTGGGCTATAAGCGAGTGTAACGTGCGCTGCACACTGCTGGCTTGCCTCTGACAGCCAAGCGAACATAGGTGACCAAGCATCGCTTAGCTAGTATTATCTTTGACAGCATTTATAGTGGAGCCAGCTCTCACCGGAAAGTTAAACTGTCTGCTTCAACTATTTAATATACATGTATTACTTATATCTATTGTGCGTTTTATGAGCGAGAAAATATGTCTGTCGCTTGCTAGTTGGCGCGGGCGGCAACGATACGAGCCACTGTCCCATGTACCTACTATTGAATTGTTGATATTATAAATATTGCAGGTGCTGGAGAACCACCCAGATGCATCCGCCAGACTTGACGGGCTGTTAGCGGCCGCGCAGGAGGCGCGTGCTATCGGCGCGCGGCATCACATTCTTCTCGCCTGGTGCCGCAACCACTGGAACCGGCTCACCCTACCCGCATTGTTCGCAGAGATATTCGACATACCCAAGACTGAAGAGGACGATACCACTACGGCCACCGCTAATGACGGATCTACCAACCAGTAAACCTGCGCGTTATACTCGTAAATTATGTATCAATGGTAGGTATATAGGGTTGGATGTTAGTGACATTAGAGAGCTTATCACGAAAGGGGTGGGGAGATCAAAAAGAAACAAAAGAGAGTTCTTCAAAATATTATCCTTTTTGTCATATCCTTTTGTTAGGATAACGGTTTTGGGAATGACGTTATCCAAACTGTTCTTTTAAAGGAGATTTAGACTGCCAAATCAGTAAAATAAATAAAATGGCATTTTAGGACAAAGTCCGCTGACCACAAGGCTGCGTTTGAAGAACTTCTTTTGTAAAAAGGATTCTGTAATGGACAGGTATTTAGCCAAAATTGTTTAAAAGGATAGTCTCCATTATCTTTCTCCATACAAACGTAGTTTACATTTTCCTCCCTGGATAAGGACATTAGAGCAAATATGTTTATGCCATAAAACCTATATCTGTCATGACAATGCATATCCTTTTTTTATTCTAATTAAAATAAAAAATAAAAAAAATAAAAAGGTAGATGCATTGTCATGACAGATATAGGTTTTATGGCATAAACATATTTGCTCTAATATCTTTATTCAGGAAGGAAAATGTAAACTACGTTTGTATGGAGAAAGAGAATGGAGACTATTCTCTTAAGCACTAACAACAATTCAAATCTCGACATTTCTAAACGTTCAATGTAACCTAAACATCGTTCTTATTTGACTTTGACTTCAACATGAAATGGTAATTAAAAATTACTCGTAGAAGCCACTTCAAGTTTTTAATAATAAAATGCACCTTACCATTATGTTTTATTAACTGTTCCTATATATTAACTGTACCTACTTGCTACCTAGGTCTTTTTTTCCAGCTATTTGTGAGTAAAGTTTTAATCGATAAAATAATTATAAATGTATTTTCCTTTAGCCCCATAGAGGCACACACTTGTATTACTTCGGTTTACACTTGATACATTTTAGCATATTTTATTTTTAATTTATAGCCGGGATGCGACCCTCGGTAGCCCTACGTCATGGAGTCATAGAGCATGACGCTATAATTGTGAAAAGACAGACAATGGTATTAATATTAAAATTATGTAAAAAGTAAAATGTTTTTTAAATTGTCTGTCAGCGTATTACGAATTAACATTATAATGTAAGAATTTTGCATTCTTATTTTGATTTGTAAATTCTTACAAGACTTGTAAGTTTTGAGAAATAGTTTAATCTATGGGCACAGCTATCTATTCTCGTCACCATATACTTACACCGGGGGACTCACAGTACAGATTATTTAGTCCCTGCAGGTGGTCCATGGAACAGACGAACCCGGGAAGTGGTTTAAATATTGTATTGTATGTAACTTGTCAGGTTTCGCCTAGCTAAACTGAACTATATATCTTTGTCTGTTTTTAAACTATTTCATTACACTGTGGTATTCGATGACGTAAGTAAACAGACGGTGGTATCCTTATTAGTTTTAGATTTAGTAAGTAATACCAAGTCAGTTCACTTGAATAAAATGTATCGTGTATGTATTTAGATAGTTAGGTACTTTTTACATTGTGTTTCGTGGAAGCCGAAAAGGGGTAGTTCTGAACGTCTACTAGGCTAACAACTTTTGGAATATTCGAACATTTTTGCGATGTTTTTATGGTTAGGTTATGTTCGACTCGAAAAACACCTTTTTTAAACACCCCCTTTCGGCTATATACCGTCCCTGAAATACACTGTAAACTTATATAAACTTCATAATATTATACATATAGTGGTGCACTATAGGTAGATATAAAAAATGTAGACGTACATATTCATAGATGTTATTAGTATTATCTATAGGACGTTTAGTCTTTATCTATTATAACAACTAAGTTTTTTGGCATATTACAAACCTAATTGCTTAGTTTGGGATAAATAGCGTTGAATTTATTTATTTCATGATTTATAACTAGAAGAGACGCTTTTGTACTGTCTTATGTTTCTATAATTTTCAATAAGATTATTGACTAAAATTATTATTAAAAAACGGGGTATTTACCATGTTTAAATGTGTTTCTAACGGACCTTAATATTTCGTCAGCTTTCGTCGCGGCTTTTCGCTGTTTTCGACGCGATAAGGCAGGCTTGTTCGCTCCAGTCTCGCGAACAAGCCAGTTGAAATTACTGGCCACCTAAATATATAGTTCCGTTAGCTAAATAAATTTAAACATACCCCGTTATTTAATAATATTTTTAGTGAAAACAACCATGCAAGTTTAAAATTGTAGATTATCGACTTATATTACTCCTGATTGTATTTAAAAAAAAAGAAAAAGATTGTATTAGTTTGAGGTGTTTGTCCGTGTGTTTGTCTGTGTAGGTTGTGTTTATCAACCAAACGTGGTTTGTTTATCAAACCAGTCGTAGAATAAATTGGAGTTTTCAGTATTATACAGGGTGTTGGAGCTTATGGAGGACCTGCTTATATACCTACGATATTAACACGTCTAGGCGAACAACTTTTCGTACTACGACTTTTGAAAATTCGAAGTAGTTTTCGAAATATTTGAGTACAAGTTTACTTGAAAAACAGCTGTGTCTGAGAGTTGGGGTCATTGTCCTTTTATTTAGTTTGTACTACTACAATCTAAACATTATTTGTAGAACAACATAGATCCCATAAACTCCAACATCGTGTATAAAGGTACATCTTACATGTAAAAAGTAACCTTTTATTAGCCTTCTTAGCTATTCCCTAACAATTAACTGTAACTTAGTAGGTATTTGGTGTTCAAAACATATATGGAAACTGTATAATGTAAGGTTCTTATTTGTAGTTAGGTACAGATGTTTCAGTCTAAAAAACCAAAATGTTGAATTCCTAAAATGTTGTAATCCCAAAATGCTGAACTTCCCAGAATGTTGAATCTTAAAATGCACGAATAGAATTTTCACTGTCACATTTGCAACATTACCGTTTTGTGATAAAGATTATCACAACGGTAATGTAACAAATGTAAATGTAAAATGTCAAAGTGAATTTAGTTTATAGTAAAATAGCACTAATACTTAGGGGTTACTCAAGGGGTGTCTTAGTGGGAGGCTTTATACCACCGACCGGTCTAAGTCGTAGCGCCAAGCGGACTAGTCCGTGTTCTGATAAGTTGCCCGGTGCAGCCACTAAGGAAGACCGAGTCGGATCTTGTTACACTGCCGTCTACCTTCTTCTAGATAAGCGTGTTGCATCTTACACCATTTTCATCACTTGACATCAAACGCTATAATATAGTCCAGGATCCCTGGTACATTTTTGTAAATTGATTACTATCAAGCTAGTTTTCCGTGAGTAGCTTCATTTTGATGAGACGCCCAACAATTTCCTGTACGAAACTCTCGATTGTGGTAGATAACAGAGGTAGGATCGGTACTACTACTTTTGAGTGATTTGTAGGACAATTTGACTGGTCCTACGCTCAAAAGTAGTAGGTAGTAGAGATCCTACCTCTGTTATCTACCACAATCGAGAGTTTCGTAAGGGAATTGTTGGGCGTCTCATCAAAATGAAGCTACTCACAGAAAATTAGCTTGATAGTAATCAATTGCAAAAATGTACCAGGGATCCTGGACTATTAATCTATTGTGTGGAAAAAAAGTACATAACATCCTTGATCACAATTGCACAATTTCAGCCCTATAGCCGCTAAACTCAAAATCCCTGTCTGGCTTATCGAAAATTGTTGATTATTTCGTGACGGAATGTCGTAGAACTTATTTTGGGTATGGATTGTAGGTGACATTGTTTCCTACATTTTGGTAAGTAGTTTTAAGACAAAAACCTCCTATTGGTGCAAAGCCTATCCAAATTTTAGACAAAAAATGGCTGTTTTGGCTAAAATGTCGATAGGTTTCAATACGTTTCGACATACATATTTGTCTGGAAACTGCACTAAAATGTCGGAAACAATGTCGATTACATACAATCCATACACAAAAAAGTGCAACAACATTCCGTCATGAAATAATCAACAATTTTCGATGAACCCGACATGGATTTTAAGTTTAGCGGCTACATGGCTGTTAATAATAAAGGGACTTTCATTTTTAGACTTCTTTCGTGTGGTTGTGTTGTGTGGCTCACCTAGCTAGTGTTAGAATTTTTAGGTTGCCCTAAAGCCTCTAGCATAACCTTATTATTGCATTTTAGGCTGAAACATTTCTAATCAAATTACTTGTTGTAGGTAATGCTACGGGCTACGAAGGTATTTATAATTATATTACGATTATTTGTGAAACATACGCACGTAGCGTACCTACCTAAAGCTAACTCGGAACCAACGAAATATATATGGAAAGTGTATGGTACACTTTCCACATATCTTTCGTTGGTTCCCGAGTTGTTCATCGACGAAGAAACGCTTTTACGCACTGTAGCTGCGAGCTCAAGTAAGTTTCTACTTGTACGCATTTGATCACATTGAGCTTAGTAAATAAGGTATATATCGCTATCGAAACTGTTTTCATTCATTGTATACTTATAGGTAAGGATCAAAACAAATTAAGGTGTAGTGGGGTAAAGCTGAAATAACTTATTAAATGGGGTAAATCCTATTTTTTTCAAAAATGAATTTAATATCACTCTGACTAAAGGTCTATTCTGTATTTACCCCACTTTCAGAGTTACCCCAGTACACCTTATTTGTTTTTTAGGGTTCCGTAGCCAAATGGCAAAAAACGGAACCCTTATAGATTCGTCATGTCTGTCTGTCTGTCTGTCCGTCCGTCCGTATGTCACAGCCACTTTTTTCCGAAACTATTAGAGCTATACTGTTGAAACTTGGTAAGTAGATGTATTCAATGAACCGCATTTAGATTTTCACACAAATTTATAAAAAAGTACCAAATTTTTGGGGTTCCCCATACTTAAAACTGAAACTCAACAAATTTTTTTTCATCAAACCTATACATGTGGGGTATCTATGGATAGGTCTTCAAAAATGATATTGAGGTTTCTAATATCATTTTCTTCTAAACCTAATAGTTTGCGCGAGAGACGCTCCCAAAGTGGTAAAATGTGTGTCCCCCCCCCTGTAACTTCTAAAATAATGGAATGATAAAAGTAAAAATTATATATGATGTACATTACTATGCAAACTTCCAACGAAAATTGGTTTGAACGAGATCTATTAAGTAGTTTTTTTTTAAACGTCATAAATCGTAAACCACAATTTACCTTTCAAAACAAAATCTGTTGTATAGATAATGGTACGGAACCCTTTGTGCGCGAGTCCGACTCGCACTTGGCCGGTTTTTTAAGTATAGATCTGTTTTTTTTATGTATCATTCATTATTTTACAGGTCTATTTTTAAGTCAACTATCGCACTATCGTAGGGCATAGTTCTTATATTCTCAGCCCCTAAACGTAGTTTAATAATAAGTTTAATTAATTGTTGTTTAATATTGCTCAAATGCTATAATTTTTCTTCTGGAAATACCGGTATGGTACCACCGACTACGGTGTATTGTTGTCGAGACCAAGGTGTGAGGCGCAAAATCCCATTGTGACTATCGCGTATTCTGTGGTTATGTCAAACTAATTTCGCGCCCGCCTCCACCACGATTTATCAATGATCGTTGCTCATAAAGGTCTATATTAGGTGAGAGAAAAAAAAGTTGTGTTGCATTTACTACTCAGCATTTTGCACTAAGTTTTAAGTTTTTGAAATATTAGTAGAGTAATTAATTATTATTAGGCAGGTAGATACCTATACAAAGTTTATTATGTATGAATTTATTGTCTTGTTTATTGCTTATATTATTATAATCTATTAGTTTTAATGCAAGGTATATCTGTAGGATAATACATATGTAACTACTTGTTATGAACTTATTAAATTACATACTATTTAATTATTGAAATATCTAAGCTAAAACTAAAATTTGAATATTATGTAGTTACGACCTATTTATATTTTGTCCAATAAAATGCATTCACATCGCACTTAACTTTTAAATTGTGGAGCTACACTGTGCAACATTGTAACATAACATAGTGTAACATAATGGCTAATGTTACATTGTTGAATGTATGGTATGCATTTATTTTTGGTATTTTTTTAGAATTCCGCGTCAGTCTGCCCGTGGTAGGCACTGTAAAAAATAACTCTGAAACGTTGGGCGTTGAAAAAATTCAAAAAAATACGAAATGCGATTGAATACGAAATGTTGCACAGTAACATTGTTCTACAACAGAAAGAAACTGCGGCGATGTGGATGCACCTTATTGATATTATCAATATCATAGTCCAAAAAAAATAATAATATAGCGCCATCTGACGCTGAAATGTTTAGTTTCGACTCTTTGAGATAAAAAGTGTTCGTGTTCGGTACATCCATAGTTTTCTGTGATTGTTTTATTCTCATGCATGATATAATTTTATATTTGCTTATCTTATAATATTGTAGCCTAAAATAAAACACTCGTATTGAAAAATATCGTTTAACTTATTTATTATATCCTACAGTTCCTACAGTTACAGTTTCTATTTTAAAGAGCGCGTCAGGCGTCATCTAGTTTACGGCTGGGAACTATTGACATTTGTTTTCTTTTAAATGTGACCTCAAACCGATGTCATGTCTTAGATCCAATGTCAAGTTTTCATTATTATTAATAATAATATAATAATAATAATAATAAATCTTTATTTAGCCAAAAACATATTACAAATTGTACTATTCTTAGAAAAAATAAACATAAATTAACATTAATATAATATTAGACGTTTACATCAACAAGAGTACAATCAAACTTAAGCTTCTGTTGCCGAACTAAGCGTGAGCTTGTAATACGGCATCCAGCGCCTTCCCTCCACAGACACATCATCAGTAAACTGTATTGTTTTGTTTATTTTAATTTTCTCAATAAAAATTATTTGTGAGAATAACTAATTAGTACTTAAAATTATATAAGTAGGTATACAATTTTCGAATTTATGATTAGTGTTTAGTTTACAAAATTTTAAATCCAAATATACTGTGAAATATAAATATGAATATGAAAACAATTTTTAAGAATATTTAATGGGTATAAATATATAAATATATGACGTATAATATAATATAATATAAAATGAATTAATTATTAAAATTATAATTATTGAGGTGATGCATGCAATATAAAATGGATATTGTGAATGTAAGGAAAGTGTGCATGAGTGTGTGAGTGTGTGAATAAAGTGGATGTGTGTATGTGTGACATGGACTAGAATCAGGAATGTCCCCGTCACCCTAGGGTCTTAAGACTCTGGGTACGAGGGCCGAAAACCGTCCATGATTATGTGTGTTGTATGTCTGTGTGTAAAGCGTTGTATGAGTTGTTGGGTGTAGATGTATGATTGAAAAAGTATAAAGTGTTATATAGAAGGTAGTTTTTACACATTTGTTATCAGTAGTTTCTCAGTTTCATCATATGTTAGGGTTTTGAGCCAATTTGAGGATTTCAATTTACATTCTAATTTTGTTACAGGGTATATATTAATAAACTGATTTACCATGTTATAGATGTAGGGTCCCAGAAAAGATAAAATCTAAGGCTAAACGCAGTACGACTTTTGTGGCACGAAGTGCTTATACGATTTTTTCTGCGACTGCTTACCAAATTGGGGTCATAGATTATGCGGGAATGTTGAGTTAGAATGATTTGAAGGAGAAAAAGTTGACGTACAGTAAGAACACTGCAAAAATCGTACAGTTTTGTCGTAGGAAACCGGATTTTTTTGAAGGTAGAAACTTTTAGGATAGCTCTCTGGGCAATTTCAAGTTTAATTAAATTAGTCTTATGAGCTCCACCCCAGCTTGTGATGCAATATAATATTAGGGATTGGCATAGTGAAAAATATACCATCTTCATTTTGGAAGGGTCTAAAATGTGTCGAAGAGTTTTAAAAATGTACATAAGTCTTCGGATTCTGGCACTTACCATTGCAATGTGCTCCCGAAAATTCAGATTCGCATCTACAATTACGCCTAAATATCTGATCGAATTAACCCTTTCAAGTTCTCTACATGTGCACCCAGTTCGTTGAAGGTTGCAATCATGTACAACAATTTTGTGGTCCTGGTGGGTTTTTATTGAGTTCCTTATTGAAAACTGTAAATACTTTGATTTGTTAACATTTAAAGTTAATTTATTTGCATCCAGCCACGTTTTAACATTGTTTAACCTCTGTTTGGCGAGCTATTAGGATATTATGTCAAAAAAAGTTTTGATTTCTAAACTGTTTTGAGAAGATCGTCAAAAATCGTGACGGTTATGAAACTAGGCAGCCCGGCTACGGCAGCCAGAATTTAGCTAGGATTTCGTGGCTGCCCAGTGCGCGGGCTCCCATACAACGTCATACGTTTTACTGGCTGCCGCAGCCAGGCTGCCTAGTGCGCGTGGTATCTTACGGTCTTACCCCTCCCAAGCCCAACACACCCCTCACAACTCGGCGCAAGCCCTGCAACCGATTGTGACGTTTTGGAGCCAGTTTCTGAGTTACCTATTTAATTTAAACATGTCTATCTACGGATTTGAAAGTAACGAAAACAATACTTAGGTACTAAATAGAAAAGAAAGGCTAAGTGCGTGCCTTATACCATGGGCTACGCGTAGCGCAGTGTTGTTTCATGGTTATCAAATTGTTGAAATTAGTCGATTACCTATTAAATATGTATTATAAAATAAATTCAAATTTAGCCGATTTTATTGCAACCATGTGAGCATCTAAACAGATTTAATAAAATTATCGCGTTACAAACGTAACGCGATAATTCCATGTTCGACCCTGTTATTTTATTTTCATCCCATCTATTCGAAAAGAGCTAGTCTAATCCCTGTAAACCACCTAACACACTCCTAGCAGGGCGAGAACTAGCGCTTTGCTGCTGATGTTTTCATACAGGCATTTTCATAGCGTTTTTCCCTCCCTTTTAACTAGGAAAGCTTTCAAATGAGGCGGAACAGCTAGGCCGGGCCAAAAAAACTTTTTTTTGATTTATGAATTCTAATAGCAAAATTATTTGTCTACTATGAGCTAATACCACGTATGCAAAATATTATTGCAATAGTTCAAGTGCATCTGCCTCCGGATTGACCTCAAAGTTTTGTTATTTTGAAAAAAATTGACTACTTATGAAATGAGTATTAGGACACTTTAAATGCATTGTGACACCGAATAGAGCCTAAGTTAAGCTTATATTTAAGATAACTTATCAATAAACTTCAAAATTACAAAATAAAAATAATATTGGTAGGTGAAAATAACTTTTGAACTTACACTGAAAACGTGAGTATTTTTGTACTGCGGCTAACTAGAACAAAAGTCGTGTAATTGTAATTTTTTGTTATAGATTGTACCCGTAGTGTGTAAAATTGTTCCGTATTTCGTAATATAAATGATTTTAATTATAATTCACTACCAAACTATCATTCTTTAATAATAATTTTTTTTAATAATAAATAATAATAAATAGTTTATTAACCCTTAAATTGTCACCCATCGATTCCTTAAGTTCAGTTACTATTGAGGTTTGGTTTTGGGTACTAATAGGGGTAGAAAAGAAAAATATTTTGAAATTTATAAAAAAATATTTATTTTCATACGAGTTTTCAGATGTCACATAAAACGGACGTTGCCAATAAGTACTAGCTATAACACGTACTTATGGATGTCACATGTAAAGGACATTGCCAAATACCATATTAAATATTTATAACAAACAATATGCAACTTTCTTTTGTTCTTGCAGAAAAATGACCTGGAGATCAAAGAAAATCCTTGCGTTACTACCGCCCGGTGATTCGGAAGAGTCTGATGTTGAGTCGGATGATGACATTGAAGGAAAAATTGCAGCACGTGAGTTTTTGGACAGTAACACCTCATCTCCGATTAGAGAAATGTCTCCTGGATTGTACCACTTATTACAAGACCTTAGTGATCATGAAGATTCTTTGGATGATGAACGCACTACAGTCGTATCAGAGCGACCACCACCAGTAGTGTTAGTTGAATCTTCACCATCCACATCTAAATCAATTAATCAGACACATTGTTATATACCGGAAACACCATCTCAAAAATTTAAATCCCCACTTATGAGGTTTTTTCGGGTTATATTGCTTCCTGCTTCCAGCCTTTTTTCCTTTATAAGCAATAAAATTATCATCTCATCTACAGCAAATGATCTTTCTTCTTCTATTTCAAGACATTTCTTGCGTAAATGCTCCATTATTGAACTTATTTTGTAATAACTATCATTTTTATGTGGATGGTGAAGATTCAACTAACACTACTGGTGGTGGTCGCTCTGATACGACTGTAGTGCGTTCATCATCCAAAGAATCTTCATGATCACTAAGGTCTTGTAATAAGTGGTACAATCCAGGAGACATTTCTCTAATCGGAGATGAGGTGTGAGACTGTCCAAAAACTCACGTGCTGCAATTTTTCCTTCAATGTCATCATCCGACTCAACATCAGACTCTTCCGAATCACCGGGCGGTAGTAACGCAAGGATTTTCTTTGATCTCCAGGCCATTTTTCTGCAAGAACAAAAGAAAGTTGCATATTGTTTGTTATAAATATTTAATATGGTTTTGGCAATGTCCTTTACATGTGACATCCATAAGTACGTGTTATAGCTAGTACTTATTGGCAACGTCCGTTCTAAGGGACAAACAAATCTTACACTACACTTCATTCTAATTGGCAAAGTCCGTTTTATAGGACATTATGAATTTTATTCAATTTCAGTACATAAAACAATGAATTTTCGAAATAAATTACTTTTGTTTATTCATGCAATCATATTTTAACTAATTATAAATGTAGAATAATAAAAAATACGCGAAATACTCACATTTTCAATATTCCAAATCTGGAGAGTCAAAAACCGCCCGTTGCACTTTTTGAATTTGTAATACTGATTGACCAAGGTCACTTATGCGAACCAAATGCGCGAGCGAGACAGAGATAATATCTTACTCAACACATTAACGCACACGCACGCTATCTTACAGCTCTATTCCTTTACCTGTGTGCGGTTTTTTACTTTGTCACATAAAACGGACAGAAACAATTTAAGGGTTAAACAAGAAATATTACAAATGGATTGCGTATAAACAACGGACCTCGAACTAGGAACTCGTCCTGTATCTCGAGAGTCCAGAAATAATTTCTAAAAAAAGGAAAATACAGTGAAACCGTGGGGAGTATAGTAACAAACTATTGTGTGAATGTAAAAAATAAAAAACAGTAGACGCGAAGAGAAGCGCAAGCATACTCAGACTACTAACTAACGGCTAACTAATTAAGGCTATAAGATAATTTAAGTGATTGTGAGATGTGTAGGTATATGTACATGTATGTAGGTAGGTATGTGAAGTGAGTGGGTGAGGTTTGAAGTTAAAGCCGCTCCCCTGACACCAGCCTCTTAAGAGTTGGGCAGAGGGCGACCACAATCACTGTGAGTGTTTTTATGTATTATGTATGTATGTATAGGTATGTGTAAAAGTGAGAGTGATAATTGTGTAATTCGATTGTAGTTGTCATTCTATAACATAATCACCGTACATTTTAATATTCCAAGATGGGTTGTCAACAAGATCCTCTACTAGAAGATAGGGCATCGTGAGAAGTAGCCCAATTACTTTGTTTTTAGCAGCTTTTATTTTTAGGTTTTGAATGTTAACCATCCGTATGATGCGGTTGTAAACAGACGAATGGATAAAGCCAGGAAGACAACGGGCAAAGACGGAGCGGACCCAAATTTGGGGAACTCGAAATGTTCTACTAGGTGCCAGACGAGTGTGGTTGTCAGAGTTTAACACTCTTTTGTGAACAGAAAGTGTAACTCGCAGAATAAAGAGTTGCCTGATAGTCAACAACTAAGTTTCTTTGTAGAGTAGATCAGTTGCATATCTAAATGGTTTTCTATAGGTGACCTTTATAACCGAGCGCTGGGCCCTTTCCAGTCCCAGCCTTGCCGTTCTCCCAGCACTGCCCCACACCTTTATGCAGTAACAAAGTACAGACTCACATAGAGCTGTGTAAACGAGTTTCAGGGTCCTTTGATTAGCAGCGTCACGTAAAAGTTTCATGACGTATATAAGTTTGCGTACCCGGTTGCTTGTAAGACCAAGGTGAGGTTTGAAGGACAGACTCTGGTCAATCTCGACACCCAGGTATCTCAAAGAGGTAACACATTCTATACTGGGACAAGAGCAAGGAGAGGAGATACAGGAAGAGTGGAGCTTTAAGACTGGAGTTACGAAAGGTTCTGAATTGCGAGTCTTTCTGAAGCAGATGAATTTCGTTTTTATGGAGTTGAGAGACAGAAGATTCATTTCCATATACTTAGTGACTAGACTTAACCCCTGTTGTGCGCTATTGAAACTCTCCTCCCAGGATTTTCCTTCAAAAATAAGGGCTGTGTCATCGGCATAGCAGATTATATTACCAAAGTTAGGCAGGACTGTACTAAGGTCATTTAGGTAAATTAAGAATAATGTAGGACCGAGAACGCTACCTTGTGGTACACCGAATCTAACAGGAGCCTCCTCACTCATACAGTCCCCCACCCGCAAACACTGACTTCTGTCAGTGAGGTAGCTGCGAAACCATGTAAGAGGTAGACCTCTAATTCCGAGATTGTTTAATTTTTCTAGCAGTATGTCGGTCGAGACGGTGTCGAAGGCCTTTGCCAGATCCAGGAAAATACCTACACATTTTAATTTGCTGTCTAGGCTGTTCAACACCGTCTCGGCCAACGCGGTCACAGCATCCTCTGTAGATTTACCCTTGCGGAACCCATACTGAGAAGATGAAAGCAAATCGTGTTTCTCCAAGAACTTAGTTAAACGGTTGTTAACTACTAATTTAAGGAGTTGATGTGGCTTACGTTACAATATAAAAATAATTCAAAAATACTAACTTTTGCAAAAGCAGCTGACATCGTTATTGTTAAAATCGTTGTTACACTTTACAAATATGATACACGACTTACCCTATCGTAGATTAATACCAATTTTTGAAGTTTATCACTTAAAATCTCTATCAAAATACCAAAACAACAATTAGAACGTTTTCGAGATTCTGGCTAACTTTTGTTTAATATAAGTTGATACTTGCGGTGCCTTACATGGAAAAATATTTCATGTTGAATGCCAAAAGCGAGCTGATCAAATCATTGGGCTTTTACTTTCAACACAGGACCTTCAGATAGTCTAATAATTTCAACAACGTACGTTGAAAAAGTGTACGCTCTAGAGGGTTTGCTTCTAATCCCACCCTACTTGTGAAGATGAAAGAAACGGGAAATAATCTTTGGAATTCACTTAATTCTAAATTATTTGCCAATATTGATATCATCATTGAATAAAGGAGCTATCACATATCTGGAAAATCCTACAACAATGCTTTTAGACTATGAAAATCTTTTTAAAGTTTTAACGTATTTTAACCTTCTTACTTATTCAACTTTTTCTATTCTAACACGGAATTGAGGCTTATTTTGGCACCAGAAATTAACATGGATGCATTATTTTATTAACTCCATATCGTAATTGGTAAACCCAAATTCATAAATCTGTAAATTTAAAAGAAATTCTTTACGAAAATCTTGAATCTTATATCGCTCAAAGAGGAGAAACCCGAGTAGATTTCTTAGGTTTACCCTGTCACACTCATGAACACCGAACACTTATACTCTTAAGCTCATGAAGTTGAAAGGGCAGTAAAAGAAGACCGTTCAAAATGGACCAGCTTTGTTCCACAGATATCATATTCGACACTTCAAACAATTTGTTGTAACAAATTGTTTGAATCGCAAGTTATGAAATATGGATTATTCGATTGATTACGTAAACTTAGAGCCATGGTGTTAGTATTTCCGTCCTATTCTTACTAGGTTAAAAGATATTGGGTGTTAAAGTTTCACATTTTTGGGAGTTTCACACAAAACACCACCAGATGTCGTTACTTGTCTCGAATGTCCATAAATCTGAATTTGTAAAACCATTAAATGACTACAGAATTCCACGTATCGGTCCAGAATTTATAAAGAAAAGAATTATTTTTAATTAATAAGATTTATTGACTGAAAGATGACTTGATTAACTGCCATATTGGTATACCAATTCTGATTTATGGATATTCAAGACAAATAACGACATCTAGTGGTGTTTTGTGTGAAACTCCCAAATGTGTAACTTTAACACCCAATATCTTTTAACTTATTAAGAATAGGACGAAAATACTAACACCATGGCTTTAGCTCGCCTAAATCAATTGAATAATCATCCATGTCTCGTAATTTGCGATGGCACATAAAATAAAATTAAGGTACCTCTAAACCCCAGGTAAAATCCATAAGGAAAAACGCCGATCTTCTTAGGTAACTGCAGCAACCCTGACCACAATAAACATAGACAACAATTTTGAAGATAAGAAGATTTTTCGATTGGAATGAGAGGCATATGAATTATTTTAATTAGTATTTTTTTCTCCCAAACTGTTATTTTTTATTAAAAAAGTCTAATAAGGTTGATTTGAGTTAATATTTTTTCAATATTTACCTACTTACAAAAAAAGTTCAAAGTGGATCCGGAGGCAGAAGATAATGTCCAAATGTTATGAAACTTTATAAAACATCGTTTTTGATCACATAGCATATTTTAAGCACTATTACAAAGACAAAAAAGACAAAAAAAAAATTTCCATACAACAGTGGCCCGGCCTAAGGAACACTAACTTTTTATCCCGGCAGAGGGCGTTGGTCGACTGATCTTAGGTTTGAATTAAGAACTGTCAAACAGGTGAATGAATTAATGAATGAATAAAAGTTTATTTTGAGAACATAACTGCACACTATACAAAAAACAAGGAGAAAAAAAATATACATAACAATAAATCAATAATACTAGATACATAATAGTACATTATGATATAAGTGCGGTAAGTTGAAAATTACAGCCGAGGCGATATTGCTAGCCCGAGCCGTAGGCGAGGGCTACAAGAAAGCAGAGGCTGTAATTATCAAAGCGCACGTATGTCATACGACGTTTTATAACACATTTGCGAGGAAATAAATAAAACTCGGACTTTCTTAAACGAATAAATCTTTAATCACTTGTTAGAAAAATTTTAACAATTCGTACGTGTTACCTTATTAGAAAGAAACTCGTGCGTTTTACTTTACGATTACGCACAAGTACGTAATGACATACATTACGATATTGAAATTGGTGAAATAAGAGGCCCTTTACGAGCAAATGTGTTATAAACTTATTTATTAAGTGTATAATGCGTGTTTAAGGTGTGTTTTACTACTCTCGGCGCCAAATTAGGAGGAACACTAACTTTTTATCCCGGCAGAGGGCGCGAGTCGATTAATCTTAGGTTTGAATTAAGAACTGTCAAACATGTGTTTTTTACAACTCTCGGCGCCAAATTGGCCATATCGGTCTGAGACCGAAAGAATAAAAAATAAACTCGGCGTTTCCATTGGTGGAGGACCATCATCGAAAAAAAAAAAGATCATCCGATGCCAGCGCCTCTGCAAACAGCTTTGCGCGTGGCACCCCATTGGCCATATCGGTCTCAGACCGAAAGAAAAAAAAACTCGGCATTTTCATTTTTGAGGGACCATCAACAAAAAAAAAAAGATCATCCGACCCCAGCGCCATCTGCTCACAGCTTTGCGTGTGCCACCCCATTGATTTATACACAGTTTAAGAAAAGAAAAACACACAAAAAGAAATACTAGCATACATCCTCAATTCGTTCCCGCCAAAACTAAATTTCACTAATGGCAGCATCTGCCAGAATCTGGTAACACTTTTTCGCTTTCGCTTCGCGCCTTTACCATTTTTGCTGCCGTTGTTTTCTGAAGATAGAAAGAAAATTACATTTATTCAAAATATTCTGTGATTTGTTTATGTGATAAAAATGCACGTGCGAGTTCGACTGCTTGGAAAGCCTGACGCGATAGTAGTTGTTGAATCAAAGTTGACAAAAATCGAAAAGTTTCGACGTATTATAAAAGAGAAGTTTGATATTGAACCGAAGCTGCAACGGTTATTCTACGGAGGGAAACTGGTAAAACGATTTATTACAATATCCCCCTTACCTAGATTGTCTAAATAATATTAGTTTTATCACTAAAATCCTAAATTCAAGAATAAAATAACTTAACCTAAATCTTGATTACTTACTACAATTTCTAGAAAACAAGACACTCATTATTTTTGTTGCTTCTACGCCTCACCTTGTGTAACCAAATCACTAGTACATATTGGTGCTATTTCTTGGTACAATTTCTAAATGAATGGACTTACCAAATGTCGTAATTCTAGACAAGTCCGTTTTTTTTTTGGGCGTTGAAATTGAATGAATGGTGACATGGATTAGGCTTCTGCAACAGCATGCAAATGGCTGCCTGCTCTGTCTACCACTGAAATAACAGATTCATTATATTGAATAAGTGTGATCTAGTATAGTGATCTGTTGGGATGTTCAGAGAGTTTCAGTCAGATTCAGTGTCCAAAAGGTTATTTCTGTCTCACACAACTCTATAATACAGGAACAGTCATGTCAAGTCATTAATCGGTTTTATGAATAACCATACAGTTTCTGTACTTGTGTGTGTTCGAGTACGCTTGACTAGTATGTACTAAGTGCCTGATTGTGAAATATATTACAGTTAGAAGACGGATACACATTCCACGATTACAACATCAAACTTAACGATGTCATACAACTTATGGTCCGCATGCCTTCACTGCAGCCTAACGATACTGTCCAAACAGAAGAGACCATCCCGGAAACACAAAGCAAAGAGGAACAAGTTGCTAAAATTGTCTACAAAGGTCAGTTTATGAAATTTATTGGTTATTTTTTAATACCATAAATAATATTTTAGTTACCAAACAAAAAATTTAATTTTTCCTACTTTATTTTCTAAAATGATGTGTTGTTATTAGAGATGGGCCGACTAGCCGCCGACTAGTCGAGAAAGCCGACTAGTCGGCAGTTTAACCGACTAGTCGGCAGTTTAACCGACTAGTCGGCAGTTTAACCGACTAGTCAGCAGGTGCTGACTAGTCTGCAAATTATGCCGACTAGTCGTCAACTAACAATTATGCAATAAAACCAATATTTATTTAATTAGTAGTACAGTTTAGAAGGTGGGTACTCAGAAAAATGTAAACAAAACACGTCATAGCTTACATACATCATCTAAACATCTAAAATGTCATAACTATGTCTACGCTCCATTTATTTTTTCATCTTTTATTTTTATTTCAACTTTCAAAGCTTTCGAAGTGCAAATTTATCCAAAAATAGCAAAAATCGCAGAGCGATAAATCATGATTAACCCAAATATCTCGAAATTTTAATGATCTGCATTGCCGACTAGTCGGCAATTTAGGAACTGCCTAGTCGGCTAGTCTGCTAGTCGGCAGAACCCCTAGTCGGCCCATCTCTAGTTGTTATCATTGTTAGCTGCTAACTTCACTTCTCCTTAATCATTAGGTTGGAGAAAAATTCTGTATGTCATCAATCATCATACATACAGAATTTTTTTTTTTTTTTGTCATAAAGTTTTTTTATTTTTTTCAGATGCCAAAAGTAATCTATATGCAATTGGAGACTTCATAGATATGAAAGATCGTGAACAAGGTGCCTGGTTTGAAGGCAAAATTGTCCGAATTGTAAATGACCCCGACACTGCACAAACTGACTTAGATGAGTCCATCACTTCAACACATTCCAGTGAAGAGATAGAAAAGCAATCGGAAATTGAAAATGATGTAGAGAATAAGCCTCCTGCAGATGATAAAACAAAGAAAAGTTCTTTGCTAAAATATTTTACAAAAGGACAGAAAAAAAAGAAGAAAGATAAGGAAACAAACTGTGATAATACTGATACTAATTTATTGTATGTTGTTTTGTTAGATGGAGAGTAAGTATCTACATTTACTACCGAGTATCTAATCCTACAGAGCAATAGCTTCGTACAAGCCTGCAGCGTAAATACTTCATGTGCGTGACTTCTCACCGCTTAGCGGTCGGTTTTGCTGAGGCCGCCCGAAGAGCCTCTTGGCTAATGTATGTGAACCCGTTGGCACACTGCCAGTGAAAGAGGTCACAGCACACACATAGCTGTGCAGTGGAGTACCTAAGCCACGGGTTGTATGAACCTGTTGCTCTGCAGGATTAGATACTCTGTGCATTTACCCTTAGTTTTAGATAGATTTGGGTAGGGCTGTGTGATCAATACAGGGACAAACGGTTCTGTATAATTTTGACCTTGTGTGGTGACCCTTTCATTTCTCCACGTTTTACTATTCATGACAACATAGATATTTAGTGTTACTTCTGTTTTCATGATGATGGATTAAAATCCTGAATAGGAGTGGAGATAGGAGTGGAGAGTAGGAGAGATCCTGAATGGTCTCGTAAATGGTTGAGCATTGACACAATGCTAAAAGTAATAAACACTAAAACTAAAAATCAAAATTTCGAAGAGATATTTGTCTTGCTTTAACAACTTGTTTCCATTGATGGTGACAATATTACAAGATGTGTTTCTTTTACAGAGATGATAGTGAATTATACTGTAAGTTGAAAGAGATAAGGCCTCGAGCTCGTACCATGATCGATGTAGAGAAACTGAAGGTCAGCCAGATGGTTATGATAAACTATAATGTTGACGATCCTCACGAGAGAGGATACTGGTATGTTTACTCTACCATACTTTAAATTTTGACCATTGTCAACTACATAGAGATAGAATCAATGTGTGTGTATTTGACCACTACCCTGTTCTTTATTTGCACTAGAAATAATCAGTCTTTATTTCCTAGTAAGTACAATTTGGGGTTAATCTAATTGCGAGTGTACAATAACTTCTATACTAAGTTAGAAACAAACAGACATTACAAAACTATATGGGTCTCTTGTTGACTATGAAACCCTAAGGCCAGTTACAGTGCTCGATTGGCCCTCGCGTCGGTGTATGTGTACATCAGTCGCGATTGTTAAATATATGAAAATTCAGAAATCGTTACATGCTGTATGCATTGCATGTGGATATCACTCTGACCGAACGCATACGGATTGTACCACCGACGCTCAGTCGAGCACTATAACAGGCCTAAAAAGAATGGATAGCAGGTTTTTTTCAACTATTTTTATAAGTGGTTGCACTAACACAGACTATGTGTGAAGCGATTTAGGTACGTGACGGATTGATGTTATACTCAACAGGTACGACTTCAAAGTACAAGAAATAAAGAAACTGCGTACAAGCCACGAGCTAGTCGGAACCCTTTACCTTGGGCCTGATGCAATACCACAGAATGATACTAGACTCAAACTGTTAGATAAAATTTTTGCTATAGAAGAGGTAGTACCTATACACCAGAGGACCGAAGAGTATAAGAAGATTATAGATGCCCCTCCTGAAAAACGTGAGTTACATAGTTGAGTCAATCAGGCAGGATTTTGAATTTTATATATTACATACATAGATGAGTGGTTATTTCTTTGTACAAAGTAGCCAAAATAACAGCATAATTTGTCAATGCTCACTCATTTCTTATTTCGTAGGAGCGGCGCCGCTAAACTGCCTAAAGTGTCGTGACGATGAAGAAATTGGCTGCAAACAGTGTGGGTGTTACATGTGTGCTGGGAAAGAGAACCCTGAGAAGGTAGCTGCATGGTGCATTATGCATTAATCACTATATGACTATAAATTGTGTCCCTAGGTATCACACGCGTAAGTCCGGATCCCATGGGAATATCGGGATCAAAAGTAGCCATGTTTCTCCTCGATAATGTAGCTTCTATTGGTAATAGAATTTTTGGAATTAGTTCTGTGGTTTCAGAGATTACACAGTACACAATATTAGTATAGATAAGTATGTATTACTGAACAGCTCCATTGGTCTATAGTACGTTTTTAGGGTTCCGTACCCAAAAGGTAAAAACGGGACCCTATTACTGAGACTCCGCTGTCTGTCCATTCTTCTGGTCTGTCTTTCCATTTGTCACCAGGCTAAACTGCACCAATTATCTAGACCAGTGGTTCCCTAAGTGGGGGGGCGCCCCCCAAGGGGGGCGCAGAGACCTTTCCAGGGGGGCGCGGGCCACCTGTACCGAAAAACCTGCGATCGCTGAGAGAATGCATTCCAGACTGCTCGATACGACAAATGAAAATATTTGAAATTGACGCCAGTCAAAAACCTCATTGATGCCTCAGTAGGCGAATGTTAAGAACTTTATCAGCCTCTAGCCTGGCTCCGCGCCAACCTCGAAGGGCTGTCAAAGGTATTTGGTACCTATTACTTACCAAATACCTTTTGTATGACTTTGTAAAACTTTAATGAGCAATAAGAATACTTGTTTGTTATTAAATCCTTTTTTATTCTGACCTCATAATCTTGACTGGAGGATGGGGGGGCGCTGATTTTTTTTTATGGACGAAAGGGGGCGCGTCCTAAATAAGTTAGGGAACCCCTGATCTAGACTACATGTAAAGGCAAAGTAAAATGTGTATTACAGATAGTGCTATGCGACGAATGCAACATGGGATACCACATGGGTTGCCTATCGCCACCCCTGGAGGCATTACCCGACGACGATTGGTATTGCCCGGGGTGTCGACGAGACGCGAGCATAGTGGTGGCACCCGGCGCCGCTCGTCAGCAACGCAAGGCAGACACTAGGGGGACTAAGGATTGGGGACGAGGCATGGCTTGCGTTGGTGAGTATCTTTTTTACTGACAAGCTGTGCCGCCTAGCTGAATTTCGAGAGAATCGCTATACTGTTTTTTTAGTTAGAATAAGTTTCTTAGTCAACATGAAACTCTTTTATACTATCTCATATCTATATCTTTTATACTATCTTTATATATATTATCTCAGAATCTTAGGTCAAAAATTCAAACAATAAACGCATACATTTATTTGAAAGTGACAGCTTTTTATTTACTTTTATTACCTTTGATATTGACAGTTCTTCGTTTACATTTTTTATTTATAATGATCGGCAAACAAGTTGAAATATTAGTAAGGATTTTATCAATAAGTATGTATAGTAGGCGGCAGCTTAATTGAAACAAAATGGCTGATGCGTAAAAGTCGATTTTTCATAGAAAGCGCATGTAAAATGTACTGCGCGAACTTTCCCCTTCCACGACAAAACTTTTCAACTTTCGTGCCGGTCACTATACCTAACTTATGAACCATATATTGTCTGACAGGTAAAACGAAGACTTGTGCAATGCCAGCAAACCATTTTGGTCCTATACCGGGGATCGAGGTCGGCATGTGCTGGCGGTTCCGGATACAGGTAAAGTTACCAATAAACACTTGCTTTTAAATAAATAGAGCAGGGACATTGCCCACATCGTCATCTAGCCCCAAACTAAGAAACTAGGCTTGTACTATGGGTACTAGACAACGGATTTACCACATATTATACGTATTTTTGTTGTAAATACGTAGTACATATGATACATAAAGACACACCCAGAACCAGAAACAACGGTATGGTCAGCATAAATACTTGTCCCTTCCGGAAATCGAACCCGCAACCTTCTGCCTTGTAGGCGGGAGTTCGCCCGACATGCAACAGAGGCCGTCAAATGGTTTATAGCTTAGATTACCTAGATGGAAGGTATTCAAACAACGACGTTCGAATTTGATGCATCTTAAAAGTTTCTGAGTAATTTCCCCAACAGTTTGACTTTGGAACTGGTGAAGTTCGTCCGTCAGAGACGAGTTTGAAATAGATCACTATCAGGCGACCTTTCTCCTTCTAGTCTCTCTATTCTATTATGTTCATAATAAACTGTAATTAATTTATTCATTCATAATAGAGACAAGTCCAGTTCTATGAGTTTATAGTATATTTTACGTCGATGGTTTATCTTTAAGCTTTCAGAGTCAGGGGTCCATCGACCGCCGGTCTCTGGCATTCACGGTCGAGACGTCGAAGGGGCTTACAGTATCGTTCTGTCCGGCGGTTACGAAGACGACTATGACGATGGGGTAGAATTCACATACACAGGGAGCGGCGGCCGCGATCTTTCTGGCAACAAACGCACCGCCGGTCAATCCTGCGACCAAACTTTAACGCGCGAAAACAAGGCGCTCGCGCGGAATTGCGCCGCGGGCGTTGTATGCGAGGCGGGAGGCGATGCGAGCGAGAAATGGCGCGAGGGCAGACCTGTAAGGGTTGTTCGGTCCTACAAGATGAAGAAACATTTCCCAGAATACGCGCCTGAAGAGGGTATCAGATACGACGGTATTTACAAGGTCAGTATTTACAAAAAAATAATCTAATAGCTCGGGGTGAGAACTGTGTGGTGTAATGGTTAGTTAGGCGACAGATAGGATAGTAAATTTTTAAAGTTGTGTTTTATCTTGAAAATATTTCTAGTAGATATGCCTAGAGCTTTAAAATTATATAAAAAATAGTTATATATTTATCCCTTCAGTAGTATATGCTACTGATATTATAAAGGTAGGAGTTTGTGTATATTTGCTATCTTTACCTTAAGGTCTATACCTTCACGAGATTTGGCAATATTTTCACCTGCCTGACCAACCCTCCTAGGAACCAAACAGTTTCTCCGCCACCGCGCGGGAATAACTTGGTTTACTAGTTCCTCGACAACGACTAAAAACTAACATATCTTCTATTCAAGGTGGTGAAGTACTACCCCGAGCGGGGGCTAGCTGGCTACACCGTGTGGAAGTATTTGCTTCGAAGAGACGACCCCAATCCGGCGCCGTGGGAGGAGGGTGCTAAAAAGTTCCCAATTGTCGTGAGTATTGCCATTTTGCCATCTCCCTCTTAAAACATAGCCCCTATAGTTATTCGGTGGAGGAAAGTAATTACATCAAAATCTGTGTTTACTGTTCTTCCTGTTCCTCCATATTAATTCTAAATTTTGCGCACATTTACAGCAGATTGCGCACTAATTCCTCTATGAACTAATTTCGACATGGAACATGTTTGAGACATCACTTGTAGTACAAGTACATAATATATCAAGGATTGTACCCTTTTATTTCAGTATCCGGACGGATATCTAGAGGCGGAAGCGGAAAAGAAGGCTCAAAAAGAGAAAAACGGTAAAAATAAGTCTACCAAAGGCGCTAAGACTAAAAAACGCGCCCTACAGGAAGCAAACCGAGCGTCCGATTCCGAAGAAGAGAAATCTCCGCCTTCGAAGAAACATAAACCTAACGTCGAGGTCAAGAAAAGGGGCAGGCGTAAGTTGTGTTGTTATTTTCTACCCACAAATTTCTCTTTTTTCGTGTAGTGTAGGCTCACCTAGTGTTAGAGTTTTTAGGTCGCCCTAATGCCTCTAACTAACTTGACCTAACGTCTGCTGCCATCAAAGATAACAACTCAGAAATTAATCTCTAATACTGATTGTTGACGCGTCGAGCAAATACTCGGCTGCGACGCAGAAGGTCGTGGGTTTTAATTTCCGCAGGGAACAATGGCAATAGATAATCCTATAATCCAGTTAATATTATATGAGTCATTTGTTATTAATTCACTTTGCAGCGTCAAAAACGAAATCTCCGAAGCAATCTCCGAAAACGAAAAGCCCAAAGACTCCGAAGAGTAAGAGCATAGCAGCGATGTTCGAAACGAGTGCGAGTAAACGACGGGGATTGAAAGCTGAGACAACGACGGTGTTGACTGGTGAAGAGAAGGAGGCAATAGAGGCGGATGAGGTTAACTGCAGGCGGTGGGGGGAGTGTCGGGAATTGAGCGCTGATGGGTTAAGGAAGGTAAGAATAAATTTATAAAAACCGGCCAAGTGATAATAGTAGATTGTATACCTAGCGGAGAAAAGACTTTTTTCCGGCGAGAGTGTTTTTTGAATCCAGAGAGGAGCGAGGGATTCTTAAGTAGAATTCCGAGCGAATCGAGGGATTCAAAATACCTCACTCGAGCGAAAAATAGTGTTTGCTCTCGAGGTGAACATTCTACTTTTCATCACCCTCTATGAGAAAATGAGTAACGTACTTTAACCATTGTTCGCGTCTAACAGTAACAACCAATTTTTATCAATACCTACCATTTTCTACCATATCGTACCATTTTCTACCAAACCTACCATTTTCTCCCAACATCGGCTATTTTCTACCAAAACTACCTTTTTCTACCAAACCTACTATTTTCTACCAAACCTACAAATTTCTACCAAACCTACCAATTTCCATCAATACCTACCATTTTCTACTACATCCTACTGTTTTCTACCAAAAACTACCATTTTCCATCAAACGTACCATTTTCTACCAAAACCTACTAGTTTCTATCAATACCTGCCATTTTCTACCAAATCTACCATTTTCTACCAAACCTACCATTTTCTACCAAACTTACCATTTTCCATTAATACCTTGCAGTTTCTACTACATCCTACTACTTTCTACCAAAATCTTTTTTTTTTTTTTTTAAAGCTGCAATTTTTCACCAAACCTACCAATTTATATCAACCCTACCATTTTTTACCAATACCTACCATTTTCTACCAACACCCTCCATTTTACCAATATTCTACCTGTACGGTCGAACACCTATCGCTCACCTATCAGACATGAGGTCCTTAACTGCGGTTCGTTTCGATACTGTCATACGATGATTCTACTGTCGCATTCTGATAGTAGGGTGACAGTAGAACCATCGTTATGACAGTATCGTTGTCGTATCGAAACGAACCGAAGTAACCCTCCTGCTCGGTCTATCATCCATCAGTCCCATCGCTTAACTATCAGACATGCAGTATGGTGATATGTATATATGGTCTTTGTTGATTGAAACTTTTTAAAAATATCCACATTCCAAATTCAAATCCTATTATCGCCCTGCTAGCAGGGAGGAAAAACGCTATGAAAATGCCTGTTAGGAACATCAGCAGCAAAGCGCTAGTTCTTGCCCTGGTTACAGGAATTAGACTAGCTCTTTTCGAATAGATGGGATGAAAAATACGAACGCAAGTAGGACACAGCACTACACAGGAATGACTGTTTCTAAGCAACATCCAAGAATTCTTTGACGGCCCGACTGCAATACAGAAGGTTGCGGGTTCGATTCCCGCTGGGTGCAAGTATTTATGCTCAAAAATAAATATTTGTTTTTGGTCTGGGTGTTTTCTATGTGTCATATTATGTATGTATTTACAAAAAAAAAGTATAATATAGGTATAGTATATTCGTGGACTAGACCCATAGCCTAGTGCTTAGTTTGGGGTGAGATATATGGGGTGAGATACAATATTTTTATTTATTTATATGTATATTCGTCATGTGATCGTCAATTGACGATAGCGTGCGTATGACGTGCGGTTTACGTGGACAATTATGGAATTTAGACCCTAAATTGTGGTATACACTCTTCACCACTGTAAGAAAAGTTGAAGAAGACCTAGTGCTACTGAGATGTTGATAAAATGCGTCATGTTTCAGGAGTTCCTGGAGCAAGTATCGGAGGTATTCCTCTGCATCATATGTCAGGAGATAGTTGTCGGGCCGGTAACCACGCCCTGCCTACACAACTTCTGTATGGTGAGTGTTTTCTATGTTATTTATTAGGCGACAAATGTCCCGCGACACATGTGGCCGGATACATCGCACGAACGTCGCCCGATGTCTTGTCTTCGTCCACATCAGAGGGGGTATCCAGAGAGATTCGGTTCAATACCGAAGATCGGAAAAGTAACTCCCGTCTCGCTCAGCGCGATGGAATATGACAGTGACAGATACAGATTTCCATCTTCGGTTGCGGATCGGGGGCTGTGAATACCTCAACAGTTTTAATCAGTAATCTGGTCATGTCTGGCAAAGCCAGATGTCTTTGGGGACACGTTGTGGCGAGACATTTGTTGCCTAATGGCTTTGCGTGTTTACGTTATACCATAGTGGAAAGAAGAAATAGTATGCAAACTTGACTTGGCTCTGGCACAAATCCTGTGTTAAATTTCCTACATTTTTCTAAATTATGTGATCGGTCCCAGGAAACAAATTTGTTTCTGTACAAAATGGAAGCTAGGGAACTGTAGGAAGCACCGAGGCACCAACTACTAGGTATACTATGGTTATACGCATTCATGAACATGGCAACACGTCACCTAGTCTATACTTGTTTTTTTAATTATATTCATAGACTACGATTTGACGCATCTTCCTAAAGAAAAATTGTCAAATACAATGAAAAAAAACGTCAGATTATAGTCTAGTATTTAAAAAACGTACTAAATGTGTTGTCACCTCTTTACAGGTTTGTTTGAAGCGTGCGTTGAACCACGCGGGGTCTGGCGCGGCGTGTCCATGTTGCCGCCGCGCGCTGCCCGACTACCGCCCCGAGAGGAACGAGAAGCTACAACATGCGCTAAGGACACTCATGCCGGGGTATGACGTTGGTAGAGTCTAGTGTAGTTTGTTTAGTAACTGCGTATACAGAAAGAACGTTGGGTTCCAGTACCGAGCCAAGAAGCTTATCGGATCCGGTCTGCTCCAAACAGCGCCGAACGTTGCCGACAAGTTCCGACTTGTCCCGACAAGGGAAAACCATAGAACTGGACATTAAGGGTATCCACACAGCTTCGGTACAAAAACATTCCTGTCACTGTCTTATTGTGTCGCACTGAGCGAGACGGGGATAACCTTTCCGACATTGGATTCGGACCGAACCTCTCTGAATATACCGTCTGGTCTCTATTAGAGACTGGAAGAAGAAAGGTCGCTTGATAATGATGCATGTCAACTGGAGACCCTCGTCCGTCTCTGACGGACGAGGGTCTCCAGTTCCAAAGTCTAACTTAAATTTAACACCCTAAAATATGGATCAAAATTCGAACGTCGTTAGAATACATACCATCTCGGTTATCTAAGGTAGGCCGTGATTTGTTGTTTTTTTTCAAGAGAAAAACATAAGCGTTGAAGTTGGTTATTGAGATATTGAAATTAAAGACATTTTTCGGTTTGAATCGCGTGGATAGACAGTCAGTCAGTCGTCTTCAGTCTATCCTGAAGAAGAGACCTGGAAAGGTCTCGAAACGTTGAGCGTTGTAACAATGCTAAAAGTAATAAAAACCACGCGATTCAAACCGAAAAATGTCTTTAATTTCAATACAACATCGCGAAAACAGAAGAAGAATCTATATTGAGATATTTCCAATCAGCTCCGCTTATACATACCCGCTTTTTTGTGTAGCTGTTTTCTTAGTAGACCGGCTCAGCGTAAATATATCGACACTGGAAACCAGCGTTCTTTCTGCACCTACCCCCTTACTTATAAACAGCTGCATAAACAACGTATCGCTTGTCTTCTACTGTGACATGAAGTTTCAAAATTAACAGACAGTCAAACGTTACATAAACTTAGTCACTGTTTATAAGTAAGGGGGTTAGTGACGATGACTCGCGGAATCAAACGTATACGGTTCTATGTATGTGTTCAAACCGAAATGGTAGCGAAACGCGCGTTGTTTCATACAATTTTGCGAATTGATGCGCTTTAGAATTACGCGAAAGAAAACTAGGAAAGAATGCAGTCCTTAATTCCATCTCGATTGGATTGGCATCTGTGACGCGGAAATACGCGTTGCAGCGGATTTGTTAGAGTTACGGGTTTAAATCCTATCAGGTGCAGAAATTTGGAAAGCATTGTTTTTCAAAAACTAAGCAATATGTAGTTTTGTGCAATAATTCGATAGTCATCAAATTGTACACCAGCGGTCATATTCAGTACATAGAAACTGTAACAAAATGATGCTCTTATCTACTAAAACTATATAAGTCTTGAGATATTATAGGTGTAACAGAATCTGATGGCAAATAAGGTACTTAAATAAAAATAAATACTTGGGTAATCGGATTATACCATCTTGATACTGTAATTTATATAAACAACGTATCAAAAAAAGTGTCAAAACTAGCTAAGCGTACTAGTGGTAGATGTTATTCTCTCATCCGAGTGATGTTCCCGATTGCATCCCTCTCCGCTAAACCCTAAATATTTGGGGTTGGCGCAGTAGGTAACTCATCATTGACCATACCTTCTGCTAATAGATTTGGCAATATTTTTACGGCCGGCCGCCTGCCCGACACCAGCCCTTCTATGGACCAAGCAGTTTTTCGCCACCGCGCGGGGAGAACTTAAGTTTTGCTGGTCCCTTAGTAGCCTTTTACGAAACCCACGGGAAGATATTGGGTAACCCTATTCTATGCCGAGGCTACACGGCGGATGCTATATAAATATTGCGAATTATTTTTATTACGCATGCCCTATGAGATTCTGGTAGACCTATAACTGTGATATTTCCCAGTTGTTAAGTTATACTTATGATAGTTTCCGTATATGTAGTGAAAACAATTCCCTCTTACTTATAAACGATGACTAAGTTTATGTAACGTTTGTCACAGTCTGTTAACTTTAAAACTTCATGTCACAGTAAAAAAACAAACGATACATAAACTTAGTCATCGTTTATAAGTAAGGGAGTACTTTATTATGAAATACAAAATTGTAGTAGAGTTGCTTTTTGAAAATATGCTTTCAATAATTTTCGACGAGACTCGAACCCGTGACTAGTTGTATTCCGTTCCAGCGCGATAGCCGCTGCGCCTGCTCCGTCATTTTTTGTTTTTTGAAAGCATTTTTTTAATAAGCAATATTTTCTAAGTGTGGTCAACACTTTAATAAATATTTTTTAGGTACATGTAGTTTTTCACTCGCTGCATACTGCAGGTCGCTCTCTCTTCCACTCATCGGCGAGAGTTGGCACAGTGCTGCGCATTTTTGCTATTGATAAGCGGTACTAATATTGCAACGTAGTCATCTTATTTACAAGATTTATGACTTGGTGTGCAACGAGTGAAAAACTGTATATTATAGTTAATTTCTTACCTTATGCGACCGTTAGAATTTTACTTAGTATAATCTATTATTGTTTTGTAGATATAATTTGTAATTCATAGATCTGCATTTTTATCAGTATTTTACTTTGGTCATTTGTTCTTAAACGACATTTTTTTCGTGTGACCATCTTTACCGAGGGTTTCTAATTAAGTGTTTTATGATATTTTCCTTATGATATGGTACTTATTAAAAAAAATGTAGTTTTTGAGTTGAGTTAAGGTGACGGAGGTTATTTCACCTTACTATATTTAAACTGGCCGTACTAAACTGCGAACTATACTTCGTGAGAAGTGGCACGTAAAAGTAGGAAAGCGACCACGGGCTCTCGAAAGGGATGCAACCGGGAACAGCTTGGATGATGATGATGACTGTTCCTGAACTGATTTAGGTAAAACCCGCTTGCATCCCTCTCGAGAGCCCGGGGTCCGCTTTCCAGGGCCAATATCTACTGATTCTGGGCTCTTTTTCATTCTAAATGTAATTTAACTACCTGCGCCACGCGGTTTCACTCGCGTAGTTCCCGATTCCGCGGGGCTATCGGGATCAAAAGTAGCCTATGTTACTCCTCAATAATGTAATTTATTAAATAAAAAAAAACCAACAATGGATTCTTTCCTCTTTATAATATTGGTATTAAGTAGGGATGTAACGATACATGATTTTGCCGATACTATACCGATACCGATTATTGTAGCAAATAATCGGCGATACCGATCCGATACCGATATCGATGGCTTAGTAAATGAAAAGGTTTGTATGATTATTCTTTACTCACTACTCGCTGCGCTTTGCGGTATCACCCGCGTAGGTCTCAAGCCTGTGGGAATATCAGTGAAAAGTAGCCTATGTGTTAATCCAGCTATCTACCTACTAAGTGTCATCGCAATCGGTTTAGTAGTTGTTTCGTGAAAGAGTAACAAAAACACACACACATACAAACTTTCACTTTTATAATATTAGTGTGATAAAAGTTATCTATACTTATTTAAAACAAGAGTTCTCGAGAAATGTGAAAAATTAAAATAAACAATAAAAATATAAAATTCAACGAAAACATTGATTTAATTTAAGTATAGGTACTTATTACGAAATATTATCAAGTAATCGAAGTGCAATCGAAGTTAATTAATAAGGCTGCAATTACAAGAGCGGAATGGTTTGATATCGGTTGTTTATAATAATAATCGGCGATACCGATATATCGACCTGCCGATTACATCGGCCGATATATCGGTATCGTTACATCCCTAGTATTAAGTATTATTCATAATTATTCCATTTTAAACAGTACAAATGTAATAGAAATGTGTTTAATTCAATTCGTAGATTAAGTTATTGATTTTTAAGGTTGATTATTTCATTGTACGATTATGTTGTGTTTTTAAATAAAATATTTTATAATTTTCAAAAAGCCGATTTTTTTTGGCGCATAATGACAACTTCACAAAAAAGTCATGTTTAAATGCGAACATTTACTTTGAGCTAAAGAGCCATTGTAGTGAGGGCTCTTAGCATGAAAATAGTTCACTTTGTGATACCAGCACCAAATTTTAGTATGTTGTTAAACATGTCATTTTATCTTAAAAACCGTCGGGACCCCATCTGTAAAGTGTCTGGATCTGGAGATATTACGTCATCAAAATGGCGGCGGCCGTATTTTGAAAATTGTGAATTATTCTAATTCTATGAACTCTACATACATGTGAAAGGTATGACATGAAAGGAAATTAACTGGACTACATTGCTCTAGTACACAACATCAACTAAATAATAAATAATAATAATAAATAAATAATGCACGACGTTACACACAGCGCAATCTAGCCCCAAACTAAGCACTAGGCTTGTACTATGGGTACTAGACAACGGATATACTACATATTATACTTTTTTTTTTTTTTGTAAATACATACATATGATACATAGAAAACACTGAATATCCCATGTCTTCGGACCGTGGTGAGTCCTAGGACATGTTGGTTTCCTCACGATGTTTTCCTTCACCGTAAGAGCGATGTTATTAGCGCACATACCTTTTTCTTAAAGAAAAAGACATTGGTGCGCGGTCGGATTCGAACCCACGACTCTCGGAATGCAAGCCGGGGTATCTACCACTAGACCAACACCGCTCTATCACTAGACCAACACCGCTCTATAATAATAGTATAGTAAATAGTAACAGTTACAAAAATATTTTAAGTTATATTGAAAACACTTCCATAAAAAATCTATATTTTCAAATACAGCATCGGAAGTATAAGGTACAGACAAAAAATATGTACCACAGACAAAATGAACAATTCATCACCTATCCAATAAACAAAAAACTAAAACTCGATCGGATGAAAAATTTCTTAGTTACGCCGTTGTTAGTATTCGTATTTGGGACAAAATGGGAGTGCATATTTCTATATTTGTGTGTACTTTACCGGATATCTCAGCCGTTGGAGATCTTTTCGCGGTGGTTTTTTGTCGTATAAGAAAAGTATTAGCTTCTCGTTGGTTTTATAAAAAAATGGTGATGATCTGATGAGAACCTTCGGAATGATGAGTAGAATAACATCCCAGAGTGCAGTAAATCACTGTTTGCACTTCATTCAATAGAATCAGCTCCTAAAGAACTAGCTACAGATTGATTGGAGCACCTGGAATCACCTTCTCCTCACGAAACTCCTCAATAATTAAAGTTACGGTTAGAATTTTGATGATTTTTAGTAACAGTCGAAAATGTACTAAAAAGGACGAAATAAAACAACACGACTCCATGCATTCAAGGCTGTTGTTCAACACATGATATCCTAACCACGATCCCAACAACTGAAAACCAGAAGCATCAAGTTCGACACTCCATTCTTCCAAATAATGTCGAACTTGATGCCATTTTTACTGCACTTAGCGATTGTTCATCATCCTCATCCGAGCGATATTCCCGGTTGCATCAAACCAGCATTTCTTAGGTCTTCCCAATCAGCCGCGGTCGGGCGGAGGCGCCATAGTAAGATAGTAATTTGTTTCCCACCGTAACTAGCCGGTATTTGTAAAACGTGACCGTACCACCGTAAGCGACATTCTTAAAATGTATGTGCTATGTCTCGGATATGAAGGCTGCCCATGGATATGAAGGCTGCCCACGACGTGGACGTTTCTGACGTGGTCTTTTGGCGTCACTCTACACATCCAGCGCAGCATCTTCATCTCCCTGACACGTAGTTCCTGCTTATGTTGCTCAAGCTCTGGTTACGCCTCACTACCATACAAAAGGACAGGTCTAATGATCGTTTTATAGAATCGTCCCTTCAGTTTAACCGGCATTTTGGGGTCACAGATGATACCAGTTACCTCTTGCCGCTTAGCCCAAACTGCCGAAATGCGAGACTTAACGTCGCAATCGATGTAGCCGGACAGAACATACTGATTAACTTGGAAAAGACTGAAAAGTGTGTACGGCAGCCAAACTACAATCTGAATCAACTCCGTAAAATTAATTTTATGTTGAGCATAACCCCTCACAAGCACATACTACAATCGGTGCAGATGATTTAAAATCGTTCAAAGGAAATTAAATAGTTCGCACGAAGGGTTCCGTACCACACGGTTCATAAGATACAGCCTGGTGAAAGACGAACGGGAGGAGAGACAGACAGACAGCGGAGTCTCATCAATAGGGTTTCGTTTTTACCCTTAGGGTATAGAAGATAGATTAGATTCGACAGATAGAACGCTTAATTATGCTCACCAAAAATAACAATTACTATTAATAAAACAAAAGAAACTAAAATTTTGAGTGGCATAATAGGCGGCCTTACCGTTAAGAGTGGCTTCTTCCAGGCAACCCTAAAACCCTAAACTTGGCATAAAGTTCCACATTTCATTTGGAAGCTGCGGGTTTTGCAGTTGTTGGGATCGTAGTTGGGCTATCGTGTGTTGAACAATAGCCTTCAATACAAAAGTACATTTTCGACTGCCACTAAAAATTATCAAAATTCTAACCGTAACTTTAATTATTGAGGAGTTTCGTGAGGAGAAGGTGATTCCAGGTGCTCCAATCAATCTGTAGCTAGTTCTTTAGAAGCTGATTCTATTGAATGAAGTGCAAACAGTGATTTACTGCACTCTGGGATGTTATTCTGCTCATCATTTCGAAGGTTCTCATCAGGTCATCACCATTTTTTTATGAAACCAACGAGAAGCTAATACTTTTCTTATACGACAAAAAACTACCGCGAAAAGATCTCCAACGGCTGAGATATCCGGTAAAGTACACACAAAAAAAGAAATATGACTCCCATTTTGTCCCAAATACGAATACTAACAACGGCCTAACTAAGAAATTTTTCATCCGATCGAGATCTAGTCTTTTGTTTATTGGATAGGTGATGAATTGTTCATTATGTCTGTGGTATATATTTTTTGTCTGTACCTTATACTTCCGATGCTGTAGTTGAAAATATAGATTTTTATGGAAGTGTTTTCAATATAACTCAAAATATTTTTGTAACTGTTACTATTTAGTTGATGTTGAGTACTAGAGCAATGTAGTCCAGTTAATTCCCTTTCATGTCATACCATACACATGTATGTAGGATTCATAGGCTTAGAATAATTCACAATTTTCAAAATACGGTGGCCGCTATTTTGATGACGTCATATCTCCGGATCCAGACACTTTACAGATGGGGTCCCGACGGTTTTTAAGATAAAATGACATGTTTAACAACATACTAAAATTTGGCGCTGGTATCACAAAGTGAACTATTCCGGTCTTTTTCGAGGCTAACGTTCCTCGCTATTGTGTTTTTAACGAACCAACCCCTAAGAGGAAAGGATACCTACCTACTCAGTCTCCTTACAAACGTAGTCAGACTGTTTCCTCCTTGAATAAAGGCTTTAGATTAGAGCAAATATGTTTATGCTGTAAAACCTATATCTGCCATGACCATGTCCCCGCGTGTTTTTTTTATTTTCTATTTAGAAATAAAAATTAGAAAAAATAGAATATGAAAAAATCAAAACGTAGGGGCAAAGTAATGGCTGATATAGGTTTTACGGCATAAACATATTTTCTCCAATCACTTTTTCCAGGGAGCAAACAGTCGAATACATCTGTAAAGTTTGTATGGAGAAAAGAGCGGTATCCTTTCCCCTTAAACTTACTTAAGTCTATAGGTTGCAAAATAAAAATACTTAACCCGTTACATAATAATAATTAAATTTATTTAATTTCAATAATAATATATAAATGGGTTTAAACCCGACATCTCTCTGAGCATAATATCACGGATGCGAACACATCACAGCAACAGATAATCCGAAATACGTCTTAAACTATTGACATCACAGATTATATTATATAAACTACGCGACGGGCATACTCTTATTACTGCACTCGACTAATGTACGTATCACGTACAATACGCACGATACTTGTTATACCACCGCGGTGGGATTAAAAACCCACTGGCACGTGTTATTATACCACCGCACTAGGATTAAAAACCCACTGGCAAAGGTTATTATACCACCGCGCTTGGATTAATAACCCACTGGCACGTGTTATTATACCACCGCACTAGGATTATTAACCCACTGGTACATGTTATTATACCACCGCGCTTGGATTAATAACCCACTGGCACATGTTATTATACCATCGCACTGGGATTAATAACCCACTGGCACATGTTATTATACCACCGCACTGGGATTAATAACCCACTGGCACATGTTATTATACCACCGCACTAGGATTATTAACCCACTGGCACATGTTATTATACCACCGCACTAGGATTAATAACCCACTGGCACATGTTATTATACCACCGCACTGGGATTAATAACCCACTGGCACATGTTATTATACCACCGCGCTTGGATTATTAACCCACTGGCACATGTTATTATAACACCGCACTAGGAGTATTAACCCATTGGCACATGTTTATGGCTATATTTATCTTCTGTATCCTTCGATCATATATAAACTATAGATACACGGTCCCATACAAAATCGAAATCAAAAATCGGCACTACTTCAACGCTTACTTATACGGACATAGTACAGTTTAATGTAAACCTTAATCACTGGGCAATAAGGTTGTAAAACACTTATGCACGACTGACAGCGAAACAAGGCATATCGGCTGAAGTATGCCTTGTTTTGACGGCTCCATTTCTAGAGCGGCGACCGTGCATCTATAGTTTATATTATGATCGAAGTCTATATCGTATAGTTTGAGCGACATATTTGAAGCTACACTTCTATAGGCCAACTTGTACTTGCGTATTGTACATTATTACCAATAGATAAATAATGAATGACTCTTAACCCTGAATGCTACATGCAGTTGTTTGTACCAACAAAATGCGAGATGGTAATACATTGAATTTCAGAAACGATACAACTCTTGTTAATAATACTTAGCAAACTGATCTTTCATATTCAAATGGATCATTAAAATAGTATAAATAAATAATAAAAAATACATTTGTTCAATGTTATAATAATACGAATAAATAAATAAAAACATATACAAAAATAACATTTAATACAACATTGTCAATAATAGTTTGTCAATAATAAATAAAATGACTGTTTTATAATATAATTGTTCGGTACGGAATTGTCAAATAATTAAATGTATCTATCGAATTAAAAATGGGTTCTCAAAAATAGCATTCTTATACTTTGTTTCGGTATTCCTATAACGTTTTTTTTTTAAACACGTTTAATCATGAACAGCTGTCCGATACAAACTAATAGAAATATTTACCGTTTTGTAACTAAAGCAGAGTGTAATTTTAGCATTCTCATTTTTTTTTCATAAATATGTTTAGCTTAAAAGTTTTTAAGCGCTGCCCTTAAATTAGGAATAAGAAAAATAAGCTTCTGGTTACCCCATAAGACAGTATGGATACACAAACAAATTGGATTAATAACTAGAAAAGTAGATATTTTATCGTATTTTAAAGATGAAAATTTAAGCAGGACATAATAAGTAGATACATTTAGATAAAAAATAACAGAAATACCAAGACAAAAGTGAACCATCAACATAATTAAATTAGATAATAAAATTATTACTGGACGGTAAAGACATCGTTTCTTATCCGCAGAACTGCCAAAACACAATAGAGAAGTACCGAAACATTGCATAAGATATTTCCCTTCTTCAATTGCTTAATTAAAATTGTACTTATATTAACTTAAACATATAAAATGCCATATTTCATTGACATTCATCTCACTGACTGCCTAGTGTGTAACTTACATTAATAACAACCGTGGTTATGGCTAGGTAGGTACGATCATGGTTCATTCTATAAAAGCTTGAATCATCTCGGCAGATTCTCACTAGATCGATGTATTATTGTTAGATTTAGGTAAAGTATTGAAGTAGGCGCAAACGATCGCATCGCTTACTCACTTCAGTGTAACGAACATTTTTATTTTAACTATGGGCTTCTCTATTTTGTCCCGCTACTAAGATAGTTAAAAATAATACTGTCCTGTTAATAAGGTACTTACCTACTCTTTAAATTTCAATCGTTTTATGTCAATACGGACAATTATTATGTTTGTTTATATTATGGCTAATATGGCGACGTTATTATCATTAGGTACGATTCACCACGTTCATTTTTATTTATTAAATAAACTGTCTAGGACATAACATTTTCAACAATACATAATATCTTATAATTATTTCACGTTTAACGGTTGTATGCTATACATAATACTTAAAACAAACAATGTACAATGTGACCTACCTATCGAATCGCTGCCTGCATGGATTATTTGATTGCATCGCGTCCGATCGATTCACGGTGTCTACCTACTGCTCCAAAAGTGTAATCACGTCAGTGTAAGGTACCGTTACCGTTGTCGTATGAAGTCCCGTTGAGGTGTTCAACATCCTCCCATCCGGAGAACTTGATAATGATGCCCTCTAGTGAGGTCCAGGTTCCGACGATTAGTCCCAGGACTCCAAACAACACGACTATGACGTTCTTGACGAGCATCCTGATTCGTTCAGAGCGTGAGACGTAGTACCAGTAGGTGCAGCTCTGTATGAACGCGGGGAAGGCAAGCCCCAACGCTGATAGACAGAGAGCCCCGAAGAGTGAGATGAATAGGTCTAGCTCGGGCACCGCCGCTGCTATGCCGACTGTAAGACCATACAAACGAACACGTCATAATCTATGCTTCCTCGCCATTAAACATTATCAATCGAAATATAAAAGGTTGTTCAAAAATTCAGAAGGTGCTATATTTTTTTGCAAATAAAGACAAGCATAAGTTCTGCTTTGATATTTGTGAAGTAAAAGATACATAATGCAAGTCATTAGGACGCTATAATCTTAAAGAGCGCGAAGTTATTCTTATTACTGAATAAGTGATATTGAAAGAAAAGGAAATAAATTGCTACTGAAAACTTCTCTCGTTTTGCTGATTTGCACAGGCGGGCGGTTCGTTTTAGGTCGGCAAGGCTTAGTGGCAAAAACAATATTCGATAAGCTATTCTAACGCCAAAAATTTGACGTTAGAAATCTTCTAATCAACATAAATACATTCCAAGTTTTATCACAATTTGTTCAATAGTTTTAGCGTGGAAGAGTAACAAAGTCACATACATACACTTACTAATTTTCGCTTTTATAATATCAGTAGGAAGGATACTTGGGAGGGTTGGTGTCAGGCAGGCGGCCGGCCGTAAATATATTGCCAAATCTATTTGCAGAAGGTATGGTCAATGATGACTTACCTACTGCGCCAACCCCAAATTAATTTGGGGTTTAGCGGACCCCGGGCTCCCGAGAGGGATGCAACCAGGAACATCGTTCAGATAAGAAGGATACTTACAAGTGACAAGTACGATAGTGGTCCTCAAGAGGTATTCCCAGACCAGCCTGTGTTTGTTGTTGAGAAGTCTGGAGCCAATGTACTCATTCCACAGGATGTCGATGGCGACGTAACAGGCCAGACCGTGCGTTATGAAGATCGCGAACGCAAGAAGACATTGGACCACGCTTGCGAGACTGCAAAAACACATTTTTTTTAACTGAGATATTAGGCTGCGTTACCTACCACAAGAGCTTAGCGAGGATACGTTGCAAAAGATCTTAGATTTGTTAGTACCAATCTTCTTCTTATCGTAAAGAGGTGTGACACACCCGGTGTTAGAGTGTTAAGTTCGCCCTAAGGCCTCTAACTTGACTTAACGACTGCTATCAGAGATAACAACCGGGACCAACTTTGCTTAACGTGCCTTCCGAAGCACGAAGGAGCTTGAGGAAATGATTTTTTGCCACATAAATTATATCGATCACCTATCTAAGTAATGGCCGCGCCAAGCGTTGCTTAGCCCGCACGACCGTTCATGATCGGCAGGTACAGCCAGGTCAATGAGCCAATAGGATCGATCGATTTCAAAATCAAAGATATAGCGATCGTATTAGTTCTAGATATTGAAGGAATTAGAATCTTACATTTCGGTTTCTGAGGGTAGATTGAGAGTGATACTGCCTTTCGAGTCATCTCCGTACTGCAGATATCCGAACAGCCCCATGCCAACGTAAAGGATGATAATGCTGATCATCGCTCTGTTCAGAACTCCGAACTTTCCCACAAAGTCCTTGGGGGTCTTCATTTCATTCTCGAGGGGCAGGATCTGTAGAATACATTTTAGTTATGAACGACTTATCAATGTTTAAATGTATGTACGCTAATAACATCGCTCTTACTGAAATACTGGGAGGAAACTTGCGTGTTAAAATCACCTACAATGGCCTACCGTCACGATTATTAAACGAAAAAACGGCCAGCACTCCAAATTTTTTAACTTTTAGTCTCAACTTCAAAGTTAAACCCAATGGCACAAGGGTTACACTGTCTGGTGAAAACTTAGGTGGAAAACTGACAACGGGAAGCGAATTCACGACCTTTCGACCGAAACTCGAAAAACCGGGCACAAAAAGCAGGAAAATTCTTATGTTATGATTGGAAATAGGGATGTTTTCCTTTAGTCAGGTGGTCCAATAACCTGTGGTCAGATTAAGCTAACCACTATAGCTCAACCACTAGTTGTTATGAAATTTCCTTCCCATTGGTCTGATTACGTAAAGTAACGATGAATACAAAAAAGGTATAAGTACATATATGATTGATTACGTAGGTACCTATTTTAGTTCAATAAAATCAAAATAGAAAAGACGACAGAAACAGAAATGATTAAGCTCAAAATACATGATGACACTTACACTTTACCTAAAACCGAATACACTGTAGGTGTGATCGGTTTTAGGTAAAGGCACACATATTAAGAGCCCTATAGCCGCTAAACTCAAAATCCCTGTCGGGTTCATCGAAAATTGTTGATTATTTCATGATGGAATTTCGTAGAACTTTTTTTTGTGTATGGATTGTAGGATTTGTAGGTGATATTGTTTCCTACATTTTAGTCTAGTTTTAAGACAAAAACCTCCTTTTGGTGCAAAGCCTATCCAAATTTTAGACAAAAAATGTCTGTTTTGGCTCAAATGTCGATAGGTTTCAATACGTTTCGACATATTTGTCTGGAAACTGCACTAAAATGTCGGAAACAATATCACCTACAATCCATACACAAAAAAAAGTTCAACAACATTCCGTCTTAAAATAAACAACAATTTTTGATGAACCCGACAGGGATTTTGAGTTTAGCAGCTATAGGGCTCTTAAAGAAAATCGTGCATGTGTGCTGTAGGTGTGGTCTGTTTTAGGTAAAGCGTAAGTGACATTGTGTGTTTTGAGCTAACGGTCGATACGGACACACAAAAAGGGAAATAGAAAAAAAGTATTGTAATATTTACAATCAAAACGGAAACATAGGTAAAATCGTACAATTATTACTTACCACACCGATAGCTTCTAAAGCGAACAGCACCGTACCGAAGAAAAGCGGAAACTTGGACAGTTTGCCGACAGGTTCCTTGCCGTCGAACGTCGGTGTTTCTCTGAATATGTAGTAGAGAATGATGCCGAAGCTGACGATGGTGACCGCATTGGCTATAGCCGAGAACGGCGCCAAATACTTGAGATCCCGAACCCAGTTGATCAGAATGAGCGGCAGTAGCACGCAAAGCATTACGTGGTTCACAGAGATCGCGATGTGGAAATGCTTCGTCAGTACGAAGTGGATGTTCTCAGAGACAAAGACTACGTAAACACAGCACGTCCCGATCTGGTAGACGAGCAGGAACGCGTTCACTATGTGCCTATAAAAGATACATACGATAGTAGTTAGTGACATCTAAATCTATAAAATGCTTTGTCCTGAGTGACTGTTTGAACTATCAACGCAAAACCTAAACTGCTGAAAGTAGAACGCTGAAATTTGGAGAGTGTGTTCTGTATATGATGAAGGCTTTCGATAAAAAAGGCATTTTTTTAATTCGCACGAGATCGGGACTGACGCAGGTAAAACTACGGGACACAGCTAGTACCTAATATAACAATAACTATTAAAAAAAAAGTTTAAAAGTTCAAAACCTCGGTGCTTCCAACAAAAGGTAAAATCATAATTGCTTTTTATTCAATTATATTTTTTTCACACGCAAAACGGCAATCAAATAACACTCAAATATGTACATTACTGCAGGTCTGCTTTACTTATTTTAAATCATTTTACTTTATACCGAATATAAATAGTCCAGCCTTTTGGGAATACATGTGAACTTGTTGATTGCGCACAGAATTGTTCCGTCTAATAGATTAAAAAAAAAGACATTGCTAAAAACACTTGTTGTCATTCATTCACACTATAATCAAAATTCATAGAACCGTTCAGGCTACAGAGAGTGACAATCGAAAATTGGATCCATACATACCTACGCTCGAAGAACGTAGAACGAACGGCAGTCGGGAAACAAACAACCTCTCACCCTAAACTAAATGCATATACCTTCTCTGTTTAGTCGTGGGTAAAAATAAAAAGAATACGTTTTTGTCCCGATTGTCTTGGCGCCATATAACCGGTAGGAATGTTTTTCTACAGGATAATTTGTATAATGGTAGGTAACAGATTTTGTGAATGAAATTGTTGCCAAAATTCCTAAGACGTTGCGTCAAAAGTCTTAGATATACAATCTAGTCAATATTATTTGAAGTGTATCGGTCGGTACCAGCTTTTACTCGTGTTTTCGTCCATAATTAGTCCTGTGTTTTCTCAATCTTATCCATACCTGTCTACCTATTGACCGTGAAAATACCAGCACCTATTTAATTGTAACACATTTTTATCTAAGCACTTGTTATGTTTTGTAAAGATTGTTGTTACTATTTCAATTATCTTAAGTGCTTACTTTGACGCTTAGCTACCATAAACACTTATTAAGGAAAATAGTTGAAAGATTTTTTTTTGTATCCTACGTCTATCCCGTTTACATTCCGCCATAATGTTTAATTTTTATTTTAAAATGGTTAAAAAAAACAACCGCGTTGTTTTTACGAATGTAATGAATAACGCCTCATATGCTAAAATCCATCTAACCGTTCAAGCTACAGAGACTGACAATCCCAATTCACCCACCTGTGTATTCATACGCACGAAAAATCATCTACAATAATGAATGACGATCCATCGAACTTTCAGGCTACAGAGAGTGACAAACGAAAATTGGATATCTACATACATACATACATACTTACCCGCCCACATACATACGCCCGAAAAAGCATCTACAACAATAATGACAGAGATGTCATGTCATTTTTGCACATGAGAATGTGCAAAAATCCATCGGCCCGTTCGCGTTCAGGCTACAGAGACTGACAAACGAAGAAGTCGATTAAAAATGAATACTATCGAAAAACATAACCCTTCTTCAGCAGTCGGGTAAAAAGGTTGTAGTTATTGAAAATATTTTAGGAGATGAATTATTTATTTGTAATATTTATATGTTTGTTATATGTTTCAAAGTGAATAAGTACAGTAAATATATTATGTTTGAGTAATATACTCGTATGCCAAGAACTAACTAGAAACAGACAGTTTCAGTGAGTGCGCACTTGGACACCGGTTTTGGCTCCTATCACCATAATTATAGAAAATACATAACAGCATTAGTAATGAGTAATTATTTTTAGGTAATACCTAGATTTATTATAATTATAACAAAACCCACTGATATTAATATCTTACACTCATTATTCTTTGTGGCAATTTCGCCACTCGCCAGTTTCACGTGGGAATTCAGACGCGAAGAGTTAAGAATCCATCCTACAAAAGCAGAAGGCCACAAAGAAGAATCTGAATCTAAATATTAGTAGGTATCTAATAATTGCAAAAGTTCGTGCTTCCATATTACGGCGACACTGCCCAATCAATGGACAATTTACCAAGTATAAAGTATATGAATATAGTATATGAAAATCTAGATACCTATCTGTAATAAAGTAAAAAGCTAATCAACATTTTGCGATGTAGAGTTATACCTACTTAGTTGTAAAGTGCAGGGTAGTTGAACGAAATAAAGATCGGTCACTTATATAAATTAAATTCGGTGTTTGGTCTGTCTGTTTCTTCACTATAGCTTCCTACTATAAGTACTAAACCATGTAAACTTAGATTTCTAATTAGAGACTATTTGACACATCTTTCTAAAGAAAAAATTGTCAAATACTAAGAACCAAAACGTCAGATTATCGTCTGAAATTAAAAAAACTTACAATAGATTGGACATTGATACGATTTTCACCATAAATTAGACAGTTTCTTTGAAATGAAATGAAAATACATTTATTCATTCGGATATTAGCAAGATATCTCTTATAAATGTCAGATATTTAATCTAATCTACTGTGTCTTCGGAACGCGACCTCCAATGAGAAGAAGACACAAGAAACTCATGGGGTTTTTTTTGTATATATTTTTGCCGTAATCATGTGATTTACATTGTCGCATATTTATTATTGAACAATAGTGGAACTGAAGCAATAATCTAAACTATAATAATCATTACTAGCATTAAAATATTCTTAAAATGTTTATATGAATACACTGTACAGTGTAAATACATGCAAAAACGGGGCGGGACGCTAGTTAAACATAACCAATTGAACAAGAAGGTAGACAGCGGCACTTAAAACAACAAAGTGTTTTATAATCCGGTAGCCGCGGCCGCTAGCCGGTGAAACGTGACAAATGTTATGATAATTGTAATGTTAAAGTGCCATAAAATTATACCGGCCCTTAAATACAAATTACAGTATTTATCTTGTACTCTAGTAGGTGTCGCAGTAATCGACTATAGGCATCTACTATAGACTAGACTGGCAGAGATTTAGCTAGAACGAAATGATGTACTGCATTTTAATGTTTGTAAAACTTAGTTAAAATCATTGTATAAATTATTTCATTTGAGTTTTATTTCGAGAAATCTTTTCTTAGTGGATACCTAAACACGACAAAGAACACTCTCTAGATCACCGGTTTAGGCTGTGCGTTGATAAGTCAGTCAGGTTTTTTTAAATTTATATGTATATATAGATTTAATACTATGAACGTGTGCCTACGAGTGCTTCTATTGGCTCTAAAATGATTGAATAATACGTACCTAATGGTCACAATTCAGTCTAAGTCCGAGAAAATGAAAAGAAAACTTACGCAGCGAAAGGAGCGCAGGCCTTGCACCAATCAGGTCCCTCTGAAAGCGCAGCCTCGGCGGCGGCAGTATACGTCATCGAAGGCACCTTCCGCCTCTTGCAGAGCACGTAGCACGAGTCCATCAGCACGTGGATGCAATACGTGCAAAGCACGCCGATCACGACCGTGCCAATGGAGCCGACCACGTACCCCGCGTTGCTGAACGCGTGTGGCATCGCCAGGATACCAGTCCCGAGGCTTCCCTTCAGTAGATGCAGGAGTGTCTCTGTGTTACTGCAACATAAGAAACGACGATGTTTTATAAACCAACATTTCCTGTTGTCTACATAACCATAGCTTTGTAACCAGTTACCGATGATGCAAAAATGATCACAGTTTGAAACCGGTTTCGAACTCTGATCGTTTTAAGGTGTTTTTCTACAAGGTACAACGACAACTTGGTGGGATGCGGTCCGTGTATGATTTTCCTTAATGTGTCAAAGAATTATTAAGTGTTATGTGTTTGTATATTAATTATGTGCATAATATGTAGGTATTACATGCCTACATATTATGTACTATGTGTTAGTGTGACGATGCGATGCCGATATTGATACAAAAATGTATAATAGCTCGTTTACAGTGCGAGCTGCTGCTTTGCCTTATGCCAGTAGCTCGGCTCTCCATAGCTATCTACACAATACTTCATACACGCATGTATAAGTTACTCCTAAGTAACGTCCAAACAGTGCCAGTTACTGCAGTGCAGTGAAAACGAGTCATAACTCTCAATAATAATCAATAAGCTAGACTAGAACACATTAATTACTCTGCAGTATTTGCTCTCCTGCTCAGATTCAATATTGGAGAGAAGAGAAGGCAAGTGCGGGGACGTAATGCTTCATTACCACTTTATCTGATTCTGGTATCGAAATCATTTACGCGTCCGTCCATCGGAAAGACAAACTCCTCTTTTCCGGGCGGTCAATTTTCGCATGCACACAGTCGTTTTCCTTGTCTATTTCAGGTTAGGTAACCACAGCCTTCGCTCTCGTTCAAACCGCATCTTGTAAATAAATATCTGCGTTGAATACAGATTTGCCTAATTAACTTGCGCTGTTCGGTGGGTTTTTACCGCTTAGCAGTAGGCATAGGAGGCAGGTACCAAGGGCGGTTTGTATGGACAAGCCGATTCTAAACGAGTTACTTCCGAAACTGGGCCCATAGAAAAACAGAATCATATCCGTTAAAATTTTAAACTCCAGCTCCACAACATTGTTTTTAAACTTTAAAAACAGTGTTGTGGAGTTGAAAAATAACTATGTTATCTGATTGTATCAGAACTTGTTACTTTTTTAAATTCAATTTGAAATTGCAGTCGCAAATGATGTATGGAATGGCCTAAACTCCCCAAAAATTCATCCGCTATAGTATAGTTATCGATAGACTAAGACGCGCAGGTCGCAATCAATGTACCTATAGCGGAGTTGATTGAATCATACGCAAGGCCGCCCTATATTTAGTTTAGCTGACATGTTACAATTTGAAATGTACTAGGAAGCGGGTCGTAGTCGGTAGGCGGGATAACAAACAACACCTGGGTAAATGCCAGCTGTTCGAGCTAACACCGAACATCCATATCGGATCGTCGCGTCGCGTCGTGTCGCCTGCTTTTGGCCATAATCAATCGCAAAATTATTCACTCAGGACGGCTTTCAGAATTGTTCGGTACCGGTTGTTATCTTTGATAGCAGTCGTTAGGTCAGTTAGAGGCCTTAGGGCAACCTGACAACTCTGACACCAGGTGAACCACACCACTATACGAAAAGACCGGTACTTTGGGTCATTGATACGTCTCATCTACCCCGGTACCGGGACGGTATCCTACCCCTCCTTCCTTCGCTTCTTACAGCTAGCAGAATCCCACAAAGAACACAATCTTTATCCAGCGTGACATAATATGCTGGTCCTACCAGAGCGGTTTGACCTCTGCGTTTGAACAGCGGTTTGAGTTCAGTCATAGTCAGTCAATCTATCAGTCAATTAGTCAGGATTTTGTCTACACTTATATTATAAAGAGGAAAGATTTGTATTTGTGTGTGTGTGTGGGTGTGGGTGTGTGTCTGTATGTTTGTTATGAATAAACTCAAAAACTACTGGACCTTTCACCATTAGAAAGCTACATTCACCCTGGGTAACATAGGCTACTTTAGATCCCGATATTCCCACGGGATCGGGACTTACGCGGGTGAAACCGCGGAACGCAGCTAGTGTTACTTAATAATCTAATGATTGTTGAATTAGAGTGTTGGTGAAGCTACATAATTTATGTATGTTAGAAAAGTGATCAACTCACGTGGTGGGATGGTCAACGACTCTGTTCTCATAAGGCTCGTACTCCTCTTCCTGCACGGTCTTCTCCTTCATGTTGACGAGGTAGATCCCCTTGTCCGAGCCCTTTTTCTTCTCATCCTTTACCGGCGATAAACTGGAACACATAACACATACTATATTCATTGTTGTAAGAAACCTGTCTCATTTCTGGGGGCTGACTTACGTGAAGGGTACCGTTGAAGAAATTGACGATATACCATTTTCACCCATATGGAGAAAATAGTAGAAAATTGAGTATTTCGTTTCCCTTGTTACGTAAGTATTTGAACTATATTTTAGGGCGACATAAATGTTGATTTAAGAATTTCTCTTCAGTGGTTATTTTTTTATGAATACGAGTATGAATACGAGTGTGTGAGGTAAGTATTTGATTTTGATTATTTTAGTTAAAAAAACCCTAAAAACATAGCGATTACGTTTTTTATGAATGTTAACGTATTTTCCGATCACTTTACATGTAGAATTTACATTAACGTTTAATTTTTTTTCTGCTTATTTTCAGTGATATTTCACTCATGGTGATTTTTTTTCTATTTATACATGGTTAGATCAAAAATAATGGACAACGCACAACACAGACTACTCTATTTACATGTCGCTGTGGTAACCAGCGTTATTGATTACAAATTAATTTAACTTAGGTAGGTAGGTACTTATATTTTTATGGGCTATTGTTTTATGGACTTTATTGTGATTTAGTAGGTATTGTCTGTATCTACAACGCGAAAATATAACGTACCTACACATAATTAATACGCAATTAGCTGAAACAATAAACAACAAAATGTGTTGTAAATGTCAGTAAATGGCTAGACCAATTAAATGTGTTTGATTTCATTACACTCTATCTATCCAAAAGAAAATCGTGTTAGTTACACTATTTATAACTCAAGGACGGCTGCACCGAATTTGCTGAAAATTGGCGGGGAGTGGGGAAGTAGCTTAGAACCAGGAGATGGACATAGGATATTTTTTTGCCTTTAAGGCAGAACAAAGTTCGTCGGGTCAGCTAGTTACGAAATAATTTATACCTAATCGAGGTTGCCTTTTAAGACAATTTGTATTCTGTGATTATAATATAAAGTTAAGTACCTACTACGGATAGAATGATAGTCTTATGTTTCCATTTCATTCTTCAATCATGATTTTATATTATAGTATTTTATGCAATTATTGAAAAAAAATGGACGAATTTAAAGCGAGGGCCATAGATGCAAGGAAGCAAGGAAAATCCATATTAAATGAATAATAAATTTATTTCCACATCACACAGCGCTATGTAGCCCATAGTAAGCTTGTGTTATGGTGACTAGACTGCGGATATAATGCTTATTTTTATTTTGTAAATACATACATATTATAAATAGTGAGACCAGAAAAAAACATTTTTTTAAGCATAAATACTTGCGGGAATCGAACGCGCTACCTTCTGCATTGCAGTAAGCCATTCGCCCGACACACAGAGGTTGTCATAATTATAGATTTTCATTTCACTTCTATTTTACTAGACTGTTAGCGACGAGAGGTCTAAGATGTATCACGCTTGCCCAATATTTTAAAACATTAACAACTTCAACCTAGTAGGTACCTACCAACACAGCTGAGAAATATATACTTATCTATATCTATACAAATATTATAAAGAGGAAAGATTTATATTTTTGTGTGTTTGTTATGAATAAACTCAAAAACTACTAGACCGATTTCAAAAATTCTTTCACCATTAGAAAGCTACATTCACCCTGAGTAACATAGGCTACTCATCGGGACTTACGCGGGTGAAACCGCGGGACGCAGCTATCATTCATAAATAAAGGACAATGGGCAATAACCTAATGGTTTTTACCTACGTCACGCATGTAATTGATGACGCTCCTAATGAGGCGAATGGTTTTTTGCCTCACCTGTAGGTACGTGACCTAGTTATTATCTACTAGCCACATTTGGACAGTATTGAGACGGTGTTTACAAGTCATCGTTGGTCACCAGGTTTCCTAGTCTGTAATTCAGTGCCTCTAAAAAAGTAATGAGCACCCAGCATAGCAAAGAATGTCCTTTGAGGGTTACAGTACCTCAAAAGGTAAAAAAGGAAACCTTTTAAGATCAAAAAAATCGTCGGTAGGTACTCTAATGTGTCTTCGGAACGCGACCTCCAATGAGAAGAAAACACAAGAAACTCATTGGTTTTTTTTATAATTCACATTGTCTCATATTTACTGTTGAACAATAGTGGAACCAGAGCAATAAGCTATACCTACTTTATTAATCCTTACTACGTTATTACAGGCGCGTAATTAACTCTGTATGTCTGTCTGTTCAGATATGTTTGTAAACTTAAAAAAAAAACACTATCACAATCACAAACAACCCGCCCAATACCGCCCGACCAGCCCCGGGACCCGCCACCACAAGATCACTTTGTTGTCTGTCTGTCAAGAGCCTTTACCTCAGGAACGAAACAGTGATACAAACAGACGGACAGGGGAGTCTTATTTAAAGGGTCCTGTTTTTATTCTTTTGGTACAGAACCCTATAAACAAGGTCCAGTAACACATACTCGTAAATACCCTATGTTCCGTGATCATCATAAGTAACGAGAACACGGGGGGCTGGTGAGATTGTACTACCCTACATTTGTTAGTCAGCCGGTCGGCTCACCTCTGAGGAAGGAAGTCGTCGGGCTCGAACGATGGGTTCACCATAGGCCCGCTCTGCCGCCGCGCCCATTCTTCCGCTTCCTGAAACATGACATACATGTTATAAAATACCTACTTTCCTTATCATTAGAATAACCATACAAAGGCAACTTAATCGATAAGGATAAGGGAACTTTAGTTCCAATCGTGGAAGGAATACTAAAAACAAAATATAACAAGTGATTTTTGACATAAAAACGCAACGATACCGTGGTGCATTTTCACCAGGGCCCAATAGCTTGACAGAAGGCCCCAGATGTGTAAAAAACGTGATGCGACTAAGCAAAATTTAAGAGCGTAAAATCAAACAGTTGCTAATTACAAGATAACTAAACGTTAATTTTGAAGTTCAGATAATAAGAACCACGTATTGAACTAAGTTCAGTTCATATACAGTTTTATTAGTATAGGTAAAAATATTGACTGAGTACGGCTATTTATTTGTAAAATTTAGAGGGAGTTTGTGATTTTTTCTATCAATAATCTCTTACAGGAATCGTGTTTTCACATCATAATGTGATATTTATTATGCCATATAGGCTTAGTAAATATCCTCGACTCAATAATATTGTTTCCTAAACTGTTATTTCAAATAACTTCATGGATGAATCATCCAAGAAAAATCAGGTTATCTTAGTACCACGATTTGAACTGCGTAGTCCTATCCTATTTTTAATAAATAACCCTGCTTGTATTAGCAAATCATGGAAATACTGTTACTGTCAGTGAATTATCATGAGATATCCGCCCGTACTCGAGAGTCGGTGTATCCGTCCACGGGCTAGGTAGGTAGGTACCTCGTCCGTCGGTCTCATAGGTCTGTAAGGGGGGAGTTTCTAGTATGTATGTACTATAGGGGAGGGAGAATATTGCGTAACTTTCCGATGTAGTACCTACCTACGTCCTACCTACCGTCATTCATTGAGAGCGTCTCAGTCAAGCACTCGACTCGTCGAGTATGTGGCGAGTATGTGTCACCACAACATTAACTATTTAGATCATTTCGGTGAACCGTGGAAAATACCGTAAAGGATGAACACAATCATTACATATTACTTAAACAAACATCGGAGTAGGAAAATTTTATGTAATCGCTTACCATTATTAGAATAGTTTAGTTTTTTTAATACCTACCCTCTATACTATTACAAATATTATTTGGGGTTTTGACGAAATGTATACTTTTAAACTTAGTTTTGGGGCGTCAACTACATACCTAAATGTAATTTTATGGTGAATGCGATTTTTATGAAAATACACTGTGTACTTACCTACTACCATACCTACATAATTAATTACTAACGTTACCTTTTCATAATATTACCTAGTGTAGATCTTTATAAGTATGGAAATTGCAATTTCCTCAATTTTCTCCTTACAAAACGGCAATTTCATGATTAAACACCTGATAGGTATTATCAAACTGCATAATAAAACGATTAATTGGTCGGAACGTTGACTACGAAAGACAAATACAGACCAACTACGTCTAGCTAGCTTATATTGTAGTTCCAGAACTCCAGCTTCGAGTTTGAGGGTATCTGTAATACCTACCTATACCTAGATTGGTTCGTACTAAGTTTCATCAATCGGTGAGTGATGGAATAACAAACATTCACACACGTGTAGTTTGTACTAACTTTTACCGTTGCGCAATATTGACTCTATAAGGATAATTCTTGGAAAGCAATTTTAAATGACTAGGTAGCCACAACATTTTGAAAGTGTTTGCTTAAAACGTTGCTAATTTATTGAATTTTAAGATGGTATCTTAAAATTAAAATTAAATTAAAATTTTAAGATACCATCTTAAAATTCAATAAATTAGCAACCGCAGAAAGCAGGCCTTTAACCTCATTCATGTGAGATCTGCACGTGTGTGCGTGTATCAGAAACCGGCCGAAGTGAGGCCAAGTCGTCTGACAGCGAACCTCCACAGCCTCCAGCTGGGCGCAACTATGGGCGAAGTAAGAAGGGCCCGCCATCCTTTTCATGAATACCGTTCAGTCTGCCTGCACCATATCTGCACGGTGCAAAGTTCGGTTCTTTGCTGCCACACAGCTTAGAACCTCTGCTGTGCCTCTGGCATAGGATTGTGCCTACGTGCATAAACTATCGAAATTGCTGAACCGACTTGGATGATAGCGTAAAAAGCTTAGGTTTTGTGCTTCCCGATCTTTCGTGTATTTTCTGTGGTATCTAAGTGGTATCTATCACTTTCTTTAATGTTCTCCATCTGGACAACTTGAAACTTTTGCTTTTATGCCTTTTAGTGTTTTTTGTTGCGAATAAACTTTATTCTATTCTATTCTTTCTATTAGATTCTTCTCAGACCCAATGATTTTATTGTTAGCACTCCATCGTTTTTATACAAATGTTTATTATTTAAAATCTCCTAGCTTAGGGTTTACAGTCGAATAGGTAAACATTACAATAGCACGCGGACGCGACGCGATTTGATGACCTCAGCAAACATTAGCAAGATAGGTATTCGGACTTTCGCAAAAACAAACTGCTACAATGTAAATATTCGACAGTAAATTCGTGTACCTAAATACGGTGAAACGAGCAACTTAGAAACATCTTCGAAAAATATATAATACAGAAGTAGGTTATATACCTACTAGAGTTCTACCTGTTGATCTTAAGGGCCCTATTCTGAAAAACTGAAAATCCATGTCGGGCGCATCGAAAATTGTTGATAATTTCATGACGGAATGTCGTAGAACTTTTTTTTGTGTACAGATTGTAGGCGACATTGTTTCCGATATTTTAGTGCAGTTTCAATACAAATATGTCGAAACGTATTGAAGCCTATCGACATTTTTGGCAAATCAGACATTTTTTGTCTAAAATTTGGATAGGCTTTGCACCAATAGGAGATTCTTGTCTTAAAACTACACCAAAATGTAGGAAATAATGTCACCTACAATCTGTGCACAAAAAAAAGTTCTACGACATTCCGTCATGAAATAATCAACAATTTTCGATGAGCCCGACAGGGATTTTCAGTTTCAAGGTCGTTGACGTTGTTACTCCTCTTAAGAAGGTGGGTACTGTTACCATTTCCATACAACATAAGTCTATCTTGGTATTATGTTTGTATGGAAATGGTAACAGTACCTACCTACCCACCTTCTTAAGGTGTCCTTTTATTTTTACTATAAATGTACATAAAACAAAAAGAAGTTGTCGGCAACGCCCACCCGAGGCATGGTGCCCAAGATGCTGGCGCCGCGCCGAACCCGCGCGAAAAGCGAGGCTTATCCGCTGGGACAAGAAACCGCCAGAACTTGTATCACTAGATGCCTAGACAAGACGTGCCGACAATAACTTATATTTATATACTTAGATATAATATAAATAAATAAATAAGTTACTAAAATAGTATCAATTCTTCTAATGTTTCTATTCAGTTTTGAATTCTAGTAATTGTCAATCATACACGAAAAACGTGCATTATGTATTTGCAATACAAAGTGTGTTAATCATTTGATTGATCGCAATGTTGTTTGTTATCGTGTACTCACCTTTGTGTACTCACAGTACATATTTTGTAAAGTGAGTAACTGAGAACATACAGATGTACATAGATAATGTACCTACCTGAGGTATATTTATAGCAGTGAGTTATAGTTGTTCCTACGACCCTAATAATAATAAGGTAGGTAGTAGGGAGTAAGTTACAGCTAGGGTTGCCAACAGTTTTTTCGAAAAATATAGTATTTGAGGCTAAAAAATATAGTACGATCCAAAAAAATATAGTACAAAAATTAGAGCTGTGTTTTGTAGAATATTTCGAAAAAAATACGTATTTTTTGCACTTAACCTTTTTTTCACACTTTCAAATACTCTTTCTTTCTTGAATATAAAAAAAAAATGTTCCCGACATTCAATCTTTAAATTATGAGCACCTTTTTTATGGCTTTTCCTTTTTTCCCTCTACATACTCGTAGAAAACAGTCCTCTGTAAATGCAGAGAGGAGGAATTTATAAAAGAAACAACTTTTTACAAATTATGCCAGAAATATAGTATTTTTGCGTACTATATGTGCTTTTAAAAATATATAGTACGCTGAGCTGAAATATAGTACAATACTATATATTATAGTACGGTTGGCAACCCTAGTTACAGCAGACGTTACAAATTCCGGATCGAGTGTGTTACACCGTACTGGCAGAAGTCTATCTAGCTTCCCAAGGCAAGGGTTTATCCATAAATAAAACATTTGGAATTCATTTGCATTTTAACAACTTGAAGCTTAAAGTGACATAAAGTTTCAAAGTTGACAGACAAAGACAAACGTTACAAAAACTTAGTCATCGTTTATAAGTAAGTACATGTGTCCCTTGTTGCCCCGGGCCCTTCCGGGTTGCATCTAATAGGCCAAGTTTCTTTAGTCGGTGAATAAGCTACTTTTATAAGAAGGGGTATACCTAGGGTTGCCAACCGTACTATAATATATAGTATTGTACTATATTTCAGCTCAGCGTACTATATACTTTTGAAAGCACATATAGTACGCAAAAATACTATATTTCTGGGGCAATTTGTAAAAAGTTGTTTCTTTTATAAATTCCTCCTCTCTGCATTTACAGAGGACTATTTTCTACGAGTATGTAGAGGGAAAAAAAGAAAAGCCATAAAAAAGGTGCTCATAATTTAAAGATTGAATGTCGGGAACAATTTTTTTATATTCAAGAAAGAAACAGTATTTGAAAGTGTGAAAAAAAGGTTAAGTGCAAAAAATACGTATTTTTTCGAAATATTCTACAAAACACCGCTCTAATTTTTGTACTATATTTTTTTGGGTCGTACTATATTTTTTAGCCACAAATACTATATTTTTCGAAAAAACTGTTGGCAACCCTAGGTATACCTAATGTAATGTGGTTTTTTTGTGATTCTTAAAAATAATGTAGGTATACCTACGTAAGCGCAGCATGGATTCGCAGGTGCCAGTTGACTACTGCATTCGTGACTGGTTCGTAGATATTGAAGAAACTCCTCAGATCGTCAGACCAGTTCAAACCATCGAGCTCTGTCAGGTTTGAGGAACTGGTTCGAATAGCTGCAGACCGGAAAAGTAGAGGAACCGCGGGGTGAAGAAGAAATAGCTACGCGCGGGCGTACGGGCCATACGGGTGTAGTATCGTATAGGTACCGCATCGTAGATGTTAGCAGACGTCTATTATTGAACATCCGGAGTTGTAAACCAGGTCAAGTTCCTTTGTCGAGTGTTCCTGCGCTGTGATAATGCTAAAGTTGGCGATATCACCGCGCCGGCTTCGCGGCACACCTAACTGCCTTGTTCCTGTGCTGATTTAACAGGGCTAGCACGCGTATGGACACAGAATATTTCTAGACTCTTGCTTTATCAAAATTTATAACTATCAGTATCAGTAGCAGTCTTTTAGTATATAAGCTACATATTATGGTTCCTTATGACGATTATGACGACTTGTAATTCTTGACTTGAACTTGAACTATCTCAGATCGAGCGAAACCAGCCCGCAATTGGCCGTTCTATTTCACCTGTGACAAATCTATACTAACTGATATCATAAAGAGGAAATATTTATTTGTTTGAAACGAATAGGCTCCGAAACTACAGAACTAATCTTCTTCTTCTTCTTCTTCATCTATTATATAAAAATCAATCCCTATTTCCCTTGGTCACGGCATCACACTTAAACTTTTACACATATTTCGATAATTCTTTTTAGGGTTCCGTACCTAAAGGTAAAAACGGGACCCTATTACTGAGACTTCGCTGTCTGTCTGTCTGTCTGTCTGTCTGTCTGTCTGTCTGTCTGTCCGTCCGTCCGTCCGTCCGTCCGTCCGTCCGTCCGTCCGTCCGTCCGTCCGTCCGTCCGTCTGTCCGTCTGTCACCAGGCTGTATCTCATGAACCGTAATAGCTAGAAGGTTGAAATTTTCACAGAAGATGTATTTCGGTTGCCGCTACAACAACAAATACTAAAAACGAAATAAAACAATTCTTTAAAAGGGGCTCCCATACAACAAACGTGTTTCAAAAATAACAAGGAGTTTAGTACTACAATGTGAGGTCGCTTCTGATTGGTCAGGACAAATCGAGTTGGTCATGGAATTCAAAATGGCTGCCCTATCTGTCAAATATATAACAGTCTGCCTTACTTACCAAAGAGTTTCTTTTATGTTTCAGATTTTCTTTGTGCCAAGGTTTTTTTTTTTTTTTTTTTGAGTGATTCGGTCGTTTGATGGGAGTAAGAATCGAAGATAAATATTTTATATTTTCCTATAAAATTGAAAAATTGGTTGTTGTAAACCATTTTAGGGTTCCGTATCCAATTGTGATAGTGGTACGGAACCCTTTGTGCGCGAGTGTCGCACTTGCCCCGTTTTTTTTTGTTGTGTTTGCTATTGTCAGGAGAAGGTTCTTATGAAAGAAAAAATGCTAAACCGATTTTGATGAATTTTATTTTATTATACTAAACGACAGGACAACGTCTGTCGGGTCAGCTAGTTAAAAAAAAATTCAACAATAGACAGCTACATTATCAAGGAGTAACATAGGCTGCTATGGGTTCCGATATTCCCACGGGAAATACGCGGGTGAAACCGCGGCACGAAGCTAGTTATCTATATATCTAGTGACAAGAGCCGGCAAACATCTTGAAAAAAATGGCGGATGCGCAGAAGTCGATTGTTCATAGAAGTTGCCTGTTAATGTTTTGCGCGAACTTTACGGGCCCTTCCACGTCAGTATTTTTCACAATGTTTGCAAGAACCTATATTATTTTTAGGGTTCCGTATCCAAAGGGTAAAAACGGGACCCTATTACTGAGACTTCGCTGTCTGTCTGTCTGTCTGTCTGTCTGTCTGTCCGTCCGTCCGTCCGTCTGTCACCAGGCTGTATCTCATGAACCGTAATAGCTAGACAGTTGAAATTTTCACAGAAGATGTATTTCGGTTGCCGCTACAACAACAAATACTAAAAACAAAATAAAACAAATATTTAAGAGGGGCTCCCATACAACAAACGTGTTTCAAAAACTACAAGGGAATCGAGTAGGTCGTGAAATTCAAAATGGCCGCCCTGTCTGTCAAATATACCAGTCTGCCTTCTCTTACCAAAGAGTTTCTTATAAGTTTCAGATTTTCTTTGTGCCAAAGTTTTTTTTAACTTTTTTTTTTGAGTAGTGTGGTCGTATGAAGGGAGTAAGGATCGAAGCTAAATATTTCACATTTTGCTATCAAATTTAAAAATTGGATGTAAATCATTTTAGGGTTCCGTACCCAAATGTCATAGTGGTACGGAACCCTTCGTGCGCGAGTGTCGCACTTGCCCGGTTTTTTTAATTGTGCATCAAAAACGTGAGGTAACATTAACGAGCCATGTCGGAAAAGCAATTTTGGAGCAAATCGTGAGGCAGATTTTATCTAAAACAAAGGTTTGCTCAGTAATAATCAACATCTATCTAATCTATAAAATGCTTTGTCCTGACTGACTGACTGAATGACTGATCAACGCACAGCCTAAACCGCTGATAGTAGAGAGCTGAAATTTGAAGAGTGTGTTCATTATGTGATGTAGACATCCGATAAGAAAGGGTTTCTGAAAAATCCCATGAAATCGGGACTTATGCGGGTAAAACCGCGGGACGCAGCCAGTAACGTATACAACGGCAACCCTAACCTAAGAGATTACGCGACCGTCTGGCTACCAGCAACCATTGATGCAGATGACTCAATTACAGCATCCGAGTCGACTCGATTACTCTGATTTCAGACGTCGATCGCGGACTGTCCGGTGTAGCATCAAGCATCACGCATATCGTGGGAAATAGTTCATCAACGTCCCACTACTGTGGGATTCGAGAAGCAAACAAAATAACGATTAACTTATAAACTACGCGTGGTTACACACGCGTAAGTCCCGATCCCGTGGGAATATCGAGATCAAAAGTAGCCTAAATAGCCGTGTTACTCTTCGATAATGTAGCTTTCTTTTGCTTCAATAAATATATTAATTACGCCAACTTCTGTACGCCAGTTCATTGAAATTTGTATGTATGAATGAGAGAGTCCTTCCACTCCGGCCACCGAAAACGCATTTACTTTTCCAACACCAACAGCCTCCACAGTAGCCTCTCAGTAGGTTTGATTCCACTCACAACATAAATAATACCTATGTTATATACGTATGTATACCTACGTATTCAAAACTACTTATTACTTAATACATACCTTAGTACTTATAATACCAAAGTATATACAAGAAAAAGTCAAAACTTTTTCTTATATTTTTTTCGAAGCTGGTTATTGACATCAAAATGAGGAGGAGATTCGATTATAGTGTAGCTATGTTTTCATAGAGTTGGTAGTTGATACCTACTATAAATATGACTTTTGCGCAAATAACTTAATTTAAATTTTATTCATAGTCAACTTGTTTATTGCAGTTTTATGGGTCATCAAATCGAAATCGGATGAGATATGGATCAAAAATTGTGAGGTGTAGTCAGACGTGGAGATATTTTAAATATTCTATACTTATATATAAATTTATAGATAGATATATGAATTATTTATTGTACAAACCAAAATAGAATACATAGGTACCTACCTACAATAAAAACATATTAGGGTTGTGCTGACAAAAACTGAGGCCCGGTCGATATGTCTCAGCTAAGATTCTCAGAAAAGATCCCTTTTCCAATGGCTACATTATGCAACTTCCACCGCAGGTACAATGTTATTTTTTATTCAGAAGGAACGTATCTTTAGATCTTCTAGTAGTAGTATATCTGTTGAAAACATGATAGCATGAAATTTTCTCGATAGAATATTTGATTGAAAATCATGTTTTCTTACGTTTTCTGCGATATATTTTCACGTGTATCTTAGAAACCATAATGCTGAACATCATGAAACTTTCTTATGGAGTAGTCATTACAGTAATCGAGCTGTACATCTGATAATAAGATAAACATTTAAGTTTTTCATTCATGATTTATGATTTTTGTACTAAAACCAGACCTCCATGATGGCTAGACCACAGCGCATGCATAAATTAGCACTCGTCTTAATAAAATTAACCGCTTTTTGTAATTTACAAATGATACAATTATTTGTAATGTGCCGCACTACTATATACCTACCTGCTACCTACACTATCTCAACGGCTAATCGCTTCTTGATGTTACCCACATACATCTATCTGCATTTTGCAACATATTCTGCTAAAATGTTGAAACTCAAACCTGTCCACCGTAAATCAAACATTTACGATTCATAAACAAACACACACTCGTGGAATATTACTGTTTATCCTCATACTTCATTGAATGATAGATAAGTGTATACACCTCACCTCACCTACTACCACAGAATACAAAATTTGATTTGATTTTGATTTGATTTGATTTGTAAATGCAAAGTCAGCCGATACGCGACTCTCTCGTCAAGGGAGCACCCCGTGCGTTCTCTGATTTTTATGCTGTGTGCAGTTTGTACGGCACTACGTCATAAAAAAAAAACAAGAAGTAAGTTTGGTATGCTGTGTCTAAGGCACTCACTACGTCATAAAAAACCCAAGAGGCAAGTAGGAAGGTGCTAATTTTATGCTCCCCGCCCGCCAGTGCAAATCAACTATAATAGAAACACATAACTCTTTTTGTCATAAAAAGCAGGTACATAATAAATATAAAACATCGGCGTTTTTTCTCGATAAGGAAATTAAACTTTTAAGACAAAATTCTCAATGCGATTTTTGTCGCCAATGGTGGTTCGTAGTCCGTTCTAGTTGATTTTATTTAGATAGGTATAGGTACCTACTTAGGTATAGATAGTGTTTGTGACGAGTAGCTTGGTAGGCTAACTGTACTAGGGTAGCTATTTACTAATTACTGTTATTACCAGAAATGATCTCGTTGACTTAAATTTTGTATTTCTAATCTTTCATTTTATTAGTTCTTGTCAATTTTGTTACTTTTCGCGGTCAATAATTACACCTTTCTAACTTTTATACTTAAAACTTTTTGTTAAATCCCGATTTTGTTTAATTAGTGTATTAAAAACAAATAGGTAAATATGTTACCTAAGTATAAAGATAAAAAATGCGATTTTTAAAATCAACAGAGTCGACCTTCGCCACACGCGAGTGCATTTTTATTAAAACTTAATTTTTCCTCAAAATAAAATACCTATTTATTATAAACCAACTGGAAATGTTGTAAGCAGCGATGCAAGCAGGTAGCTAAAGTTGAAAACTTGAACTTGTCAAGTTACCTCACCCGTGTGAAAACAACTCATCGACAAACCAGTTTTTTGGCGAAACTGAGCGAAATTGGTACTTAACTACCTACCTATAGTACCTGCCTCCCAAAACGACAAACAAATTATTATGATTATTTATATTATGTATGTATGTATGTAGGGTCTCTGCATACGCAACGTTTCCTGTACGTTACGTCTCGGGGCGACGATGGAGGGGATGGCACGGGATTTTTGTATGTAGAAATTGACACGTCCCGTACGGGGAACGTTACGTATGCAGAAACCCTTAGAGGCCTTAGGGCGACCTGAAAACTCTAACACCAGCTAAGCCACGCCACTGCACGAAAAGAAAGAAAGAAATCACCCCACAAGTGTAGTCCAACAAAATAACTCATAATCAAAATAACTTATAGAAAAACCAATTCTGTCTACTACAACAAGACGACCTGTAATGTAGCACGTAACATTTATCTACCCTTTGACCACACCTAGGTAGGCTATAGATACCTAGGTATTCTAATTTTTTAAATGTATAATTAACTTTAACCTGTAAACTCCGGATAGTTCGCATTATTTGACGGATTCGGATTGTGATTTTTGTCAAACATGTGCCAAATAAAATATAAACGAGCAAACGCGACACTTTGACGTACGTTGCGCCTCGATTGAAGATCACGTGTTTCAAGGAAAATGTACATAAATGTTATTTGTAAAAGTGCTTACCGCAGGTTTACCCACACTCAGAGGTTAGGGTTCGAATCCTGGTGTGACCGGAATTTTTGAATGCATTTTAAAAAAATAAGGAAAATGCAGTGAAATTTGCACCTAGTGTGGTCAAGAAAGATTGACGCAAACGCTACCAATACACCGTCTGGCTTAGATATAGATGGATATAGTCTGTAGCGGACTAGCGTATCTTCCTACAATTGACCGTGTATCCCCGGCATAGAATAGGGTTATTCCCGTGGGTGTTGTAAAATACGACTTAAGGTCTCTGCATACGCAACGGGATTTTTCTCGTCCCGGACGGAACGTGTCAATTTCTACATACACAAATCCTGTCAGGCCGGGATAGGACAAGATTTTTAAAATTGGCAATTTGATTTTTGTATGTAGAAATTGTCACGTTCCGTCCGGGACGAGAAAAATCCCGTTACGTATGCAGAGACTTAGGGATCTGGGGGAGGCTAGCAAACCTTGAGTTATCTGCGCGCGGTGGCGGGCAAACTGTTTGGTCCCTAGAAGGGTTGGTGTCGGGCAGGCGGCCGGCCGTAAAAATATTGGTAAATCTTATTGCAGTAGGTATGGTCAATAATGAATTGATGATTTACCTACTCTGCCGACCACAAATGTTTTTGGGTTATAGCGGACCCCGGGTTCCTGAGTAAGAGGGATGCAACCGGGAACATCGCTCTGGATGAGAAGGATCTCCCTACAATTGCTTGGGAGGCAGATTTAGGGGTCGGCAAATCATGGCGAAAAATACAGTCGAACCTTCACAAGAAAAGCGAGCGTAGGTATAGAAAAGTATACACGTGCTTCTAGATTTTTCTTCAGTTTTCTCGACTTTGATATGACGTCAGTCGTTGAAAAATGCTAAAAATAATAAAAGCAAAGCGCTTAAAACCGAAAAATAAGTTAAATTTGAAATATAATTAATTCTATTTACATTTTGGGATACTATAAATCGACAACCCATCCGTTTTAACTGTCAGTTATTTATAACTGTAACTGTACTGAGGACAAATTAGAAATCATTAGAAGCCGCTAATACAACGTCGCCTAATATAAGGTAGGGCGGCTAATACTGCAAATCCGCCACAATAAATGTATTGTAGGTACTGTATCATTATATAGATAATTATAATATGCATATATAGGCATAAGAGAATTAATTTTAGAAAAAAAGGTCCTAAAGATATCGGGTGCGAGTGATTCATTTAGAGATAGAGGTACGATTTTCAAAATCTTTCCTTTAGCCCCAAATAAAAGTATACATGAGATTTTATTTGATAATTTTTTTTATTATTTAAAATGATGTATTTATGTCATTGATAGATAATATAGTCAGATGTACATACTACAAATTGTTATGTAGTATCTTTGTGTTTTATTAATCAATTCTACTTCTACTACACTATATTAATGTCAATAAGCAATCAATATATTCTACCTACTTCGAAGTCAAGGTTCAATAATGTCTGGAAAGTGCAATTCAAGTAGGTAAGTAAATAACAAATTTATTTTCATCCCATCTATTCGAAAAGTGTCGCTTTGGTCCTCTATAAGTGCGACCAAAGTAGCTCTTTTCTGTTAAGAGATAAACAGGCGGGAGCAAAGTAAAACAGCCGGGAGCAAAATAAAATAGGCGGGAGCAAAGTAAATTTGAATTTGGAACATTATGTATCATTCATAGAAATCGAACGTAAATTATATGAATTACTGGCTGATATGTGTTGAGTCACCGTAACACAAGCTTAGTCGCTTACCACGGGGCTAGATGGCGCTGTGTGTTGTTCACAGAATTTATTTATTTTATTAGTTTCATTAGTGTCATTAGTGTCATTAGTTTCAGTTTCATTAGTGTCATTAGTTTCATTAATTACATTTGTTTCATTAGTTTAATTAGGTTCATTAGTTTCATTAGTTTCATTAGGTTTATTTGTTTCATTAGTTTCGTTAGTTTCGTTAGTTTCGTTAGTTTCGTTAGTTTCGTTAGTTTCATTAGTTTCAGTAGTTTCATTAGTTTCATTTGTTTCATTTGTTTCATTTGTTTCATGAGTTTCATTAGTTTCATTAGGATCATTAGTTTCATTAGTTTAATGAGTTTCATTTGTTTCATTAGTTCATTAGTTTCATTTGTTTCATTATTTTCATTAGTTTTATTAGTTTCATTAGTTTCATGAGTTTCATGAGTTTCATTAGTTCATTAGTTTCATTAGTTTCATGAGTTTCATGAGTTTCATTAGTTCATTAGTTTCATTAGTTTAGTTAGTTTCGTTAGTTTCGTTAGTTGCGTGAATTTCGTTAGTTTCGTTTGTTCGTTAGTTTCGTTAGTTTCATTAGTTTCCTTTGTTTTATTTATTTTGCTTATTTTTTAGTATTTATATGAAATTTTCACAGATGATGTATTTCTGTAGCCGCTATAACAACCAACAAATATTTATAGAGGGCTTCTGTATAATAAACGTGATATTAAAATTTTATACCCAACATTTTTGTTTAAGTAAATAGGTATATTCACGAATTACGTAACACCATATCTTATTTATTTTCTCATAGAAAGGGGATGAAAAGTAGAATTTTTGATTTTGAAAATTTTGATTTTGACTAGGTAAACTGTAATTAATAGTAGATTGTATAACAAGGGAGCAAAATAGTATTTTTACGGCGAGGGCGTTACTTTGAATCACGAGCAAAGCGAGGAATTCTAGAATAGAATCCCGAGCGTAGCGAGGGATTCTAACGTAGAATTCTGAGCGCAGCGAGGGATTCAAAGTATACATCGCCCGAGGCAAAAATAATTTGCTCTCGAGTCATATACTCTACTTTTCATCCCCTTTCTATGAGAAAATAAATAAGATATGGTGTTACGTAATTCGTGAATATACCTATTTACTTATAAAAAATGTTGGGTATAAAATTTTAATATCACGTTTATTATACAGAAGCCCTCTATAAATATTTGTTGGTTGTTATAGCGGCTACAGAAATACATCATCTGTGAAAATTTCATATAAATACTAAAAAAATAAGCAAAATAAAAAAACAAACGAAACTAATGAAACTCTAATGAAACTAATGAAACTTTTGAAACTAACGAAACGAAGGAAACTAACGAAACTAATGAAACTAATGAAACTCATGAGAAATGAAACTAATGAAACTAACGACACTAACGAAACTAACGAAACTAATGAAACTAATGAACTAATGAAACAAATGAAACTCATGAAACTAATGATCCTAATGAAACTAATGAAACTCACGAAACAAATGAAACAAATGAAACTAACGAAACAAACGAAACAAACGAAACAAACGAAACAAACGAAACATAGAAACTAATGAAACTCATGAAACTAATGAAACTAATGAAACTAATGAACCTAATGAAACTAATGAAACAAATGAACCTAATGAAACTAATGAAACAAATGTAACTAATGAACCTAATGAAACTAATGAAGCAAATGAAACTAATGACACTAATGAAACTAATAAAATAAATAAATTCTGTGAACAACACACAGCGCCATCTAGCCCCGTGGTAAGCGACTAAGCTTGTGTTACGGTGACTCAACACATATCAGCCAGTAATTCATATAATTTACGTTTGATTTCTATGAATGATACATAATGTTCCAAATTCAAATTTACTTTGCTCCCGCCTATTTTATTTTGCTCCCGCCTATTTTATTTTGCTCCCGGCTGTTTTACTTTGCTCCCGCCTGTTTATCTCTTAACAGAAAAGAGCTACTTTGGTCGCACTTATAGAGGACCAAAGCGACACTTTTCGAATAGATGGGATGAAAAGACATTTTTCTTTACCGACTTTCAACCGACTTATTAAAAAGGGTGAGGTTACCAATTCGACATTTTATTTTTTACATATTTTTTCGTTTTTTTTTTTCATAATTTTTCTTGATCAGGAGGTTAAATATTATAGCCTTATGAAATCATTCACGAAGGATTCTGGATCCCACAGCATGTCTCGTCGCGTTGTCGGTTTCAGGGCCTTTACCCGTCCGTGATTTGGCGGCTTAGGGGGTTTCTCACACACAAAAAATCTCACATGCTGTGAGTTGCCCACGATCGTTTTAGACTTAGCAGCTTGTCGGTAGGTAAGCGGTTGAGATAGGCCGCTAATGCGAGGCGATGTTGTATCAGCGGCTTTGTAATGTTGGCCTACAATCGTAGGCCAACATTATTGAAAGATCGGTCGGTTTTACATCGGCCAGAGCGGGCGCGTTCATTTTGTAATTAATTATGATCGGTTATTTATAACAACCTTGGACGGTTGTTGCGAATATTGTTGCATAAATCGTCGATATAACACGCCTACACTCGCAAAAATACAATTTCACAACTGCAACAGCAAGTATTTTTTCTGAATATGGATTTTATTAGTAAAGAAGTGTTTCTAGTTACGAAAGATTTAAATAATCAATGATTTCTAAAATTGTGTAAAAGCTCTAAACTAAAAGGTCCGAAACGGCCTACAAATCACTCGACATTTATCTAAAAATCGACATAGAAACGTAACATGATGTTCTTTTCCGTTCTGTACTTTTTCAAAGCAAACCTAAGTATATAAAATACTAAAATATAAAACAACATGCAGTAGTCTAGCGAAGTTGCAATGAGTGGCTCCACCGGCCGCACCCGGCCCGGTCTGCACTCGCCCGCGGAAAATAACACGGTAGGTAACTGGTTTGTGAACCTCATTTTGTGAACAACGGAAATCAGGTCCTTCAATTATTATAATATGGGAAAAAAATGTTTCCTTTCGTGGTTTGGTTAAAATCGAACTTCACCAAAGTTACTTAAACTTTGAATATAATCGAGTCGGTTACTGATGCTCAGTACCTATTTTTTGGACTCTGTCTAAAGGGGTCTAAAAGAATATGGCTACGGTATTCTATACCAGTCGTAAAAGGTGACCAAAAGGGGATTCTTGGTGGGAGGCTACGGCCACGGCAGCCACTAAGAAATACAGGTCGGATATTGTTCCGCTGCCGTCTTCCTTCTTCTAGATGAGCGTGTTACATCTTAGATATTATCATCACTTACCATCAGGTGAGAAAGTGGTCAAATTCTCATCTATCGTGTAAAAAAATGAAACATATCTATGTTGTTTCATTTTCACCTACATATGTCTGGGGATGTGCGAGCCCTCCCTAGACATTTGTAGACATGTCTACGAGAGAGCACGTACCTATCCAAAGTGAAAGTCATGATCTTACTTTAGGGCCGAGTACATAGATCTAAGTACAAACTAGCGTTATCCTCTAAGAGTTAGTAGGATATCCTAATGACAGGAGGCACTCGGAACTTGCCTCACTTACGGTCATGAGAAGGAACCTGCCTACGACCCTACCTACCTACGACGTTTAGTGTCAGTCCCGGACGTTCAGCTCTTGTCAATGAGTACCTAGATACCTAGTTTTAGCACATGGGTAGGTTGTAGTGTAATAGGTATTGTGTGTACATGCCATGCGACGTATCTTGTGGATGTATCTTTAGTTTTGAAATCTATGGGCATAACACACGCATGTTCTGTGTGTGTTATGTAGTCCAAAATATTTAATTTCTACTAGGAAACAACTGATAAATGAAAAATAAAGATGTAGTGGACAATTGTGTCAGTTCAAGCTTTTAGTTACCGCAAAATTTAGTGTTCATTCGTCAATCAGTAAAAATGTGTCAATTGGTCAAGTCTTCGAAAAGTGTCAACTCGTTAAGAAGTCCTTATGAAATAATGTTCAGATGTTTGCAAAGTGTGAAGTTATAATTTCTATGTAATATAAATAATTACGACCCGAGTTGAACTGCCAAGTTCACCCGTAGATGATACTACAAGGCCTTACTCGCACGCAACACGTAAGAACACGAGGAGGTGCTTTCTTTAATTCAGCTTGGCGAGTGGCGAGAAGCTTACCCACGGCGTAGCGGCTGTCGCGCTGCAACGAAATACCAGTAGTCGCAGGTTCGAGCCCCGCCGGGTAACCTACTGAAGTTTATGAAGCATTTTTTTTCAAAAATCTGTAGGTATTTCCTAAGCGTGATAAACACTAAAGAACACGACGAGACGTCAGCGCACCGTTACGATACGATGTGCACTCGAAGGTCAATCATAAATCCCTTTAATTATCCGCGATCGTAATCCGTCTCACCTCACGTGACTAGAATAGAATGTACACTTCTGCACTGAAGTGGTTGCACTACAGACAGCTGCTCAGTCGCGGCCGCCCGCGCCACGTCCGCGCCGCGTCCTCACGTGTATGTGCACGCGAAGCGGCATCTTTTAGATATAGTACACCTTCGGCCACCGGATGAAATATGACACTTAGCGGGTCCTAGTTTTTATTTACAACTAGCTTCTGTCTGCGGCCACGCACGCGTGTCTTATAGGAAACAGGATTAGGATAGGATTGGGATAGTATTAGGATTATCTCGCCCCCTACAGACTGTATGTATAGGTAGGTTAGGGTTGCCAACAGTTTTTTCGAAAAATATAGTATTTGTGGCTAAAAAATATAGTACGACCCAAAAAAATATAGTACAAAAATTAGAGCGGTGTTTTGTAGAATATTTCGAAAAAATACGTATTTTTTGCACTTAACCTTTTTTTCACACCTTCAAATACTCTTTCTTTCTTGAATATAAAAAAAAATGTTCCCGACATTCAATCTTTAAATTATGAGCACCTTTTTTATGGCTTTTCTTTTTTTTTTTCTACATACTCGTAGAAAACAGTCCTCTGTAAATGCAGAGAGGAGGAATTTATAAAAGAAACAACTTTTTACAAATTATGCCAGAAATATAGTATTTTTGCGTACTATATGTGCTTTCAAAAATATATAGTACGCTGAGCTGAAATATAGTACAATACTATATATTATAGTACGGTTGGCAACCCTAAGGTAGGTACCAATTTTCATATTCATTGTAATAATTGTGATTGTGATAATAAAAAGTTTCATACTAAATTTTACCCCCTATTAGGAGTGGAATATTAAAAAACGTTTTCTTAGTGCCTCCGCCTCCATTTCTAACTTGTCTCTGACGGACGTGCTTCACCAGTTCCAAAGTCAAACTGTTCGGGAAATTAGTCACTCTCCTTGAAAAAAGATGGAGCAAAATTCGAACGTTTCGTTGTTAGAATACCTACCATACTTTAAACCAACATGGTAATAGTGATATAATGGCAGAGGTAGACGCAGTAGACGCGTCCGGAATAGGGTTGCCAACCGTACTATATAATATATTATAGTATTGTACTATATTTCAGCTCAGCGTACTATATACTTTTGAAAGCAGATATAGTACGCAAAAATACTATACTTCTGGCATAATTTGTAAAAAGTAGTTTCTTTTATAAATTCCACCCCTCTGCATTTACAGAGGACTGTGTTGTGTGTAGAGGGATAAAAATAAAAGCCATGTAAACGGTGCTCATATTTTTTTTTTATTCAAGAAAGAAAGAGTGGTTGAAACTGTGAAAAATGCGTAAAAATGCGTATGCGATTTTGCAAAAAATACGTGTTTTTTTCGAAATATTCTACAAAACACCACTCAAATTTTTGTACTATATTTTTTTGGGTCGTACTATGTTTTTTAGCCGCAAATACTAGATTTTTCGAAAAAACTGTTGGCAACCCTAGTCCGGAAGGAGGTATAGTTCGATACGCTCCTAACTGTCATCATCATCACCTACCCACAATCTCCAGTCTTGAGAAGAAGCCATAGTTGCAAAATTATTATTATTACTGGCGAATGGCGAAATATGAAGCTCAGAAAAAAAACATAAACTAATTTAAAAGAAGTAAATACCCCGTTTTTTAATATCTAGTCCAATGTAATTATTAATTAATTATAATTTTAACCTAAGTATCTACCTATTTATGTTAATGTTAATTATGTAGGTACATTTTCTGTTTTAGACGTACGTACGTACTAAAAACCTTTGTACTCGTACAAGTATTATTACACCTAGTTCACCTAGTTCATATTTTCGTTTATTACTTATTACACTACTTGGTTGTTTCGAGGACGGTGATTTAAGCCGAAAGGGCTAGAGTTAAAGTTCTAGAGGTCTAGGCGAACAACTTTTGTTCTACGACTATTGTGAAAATTTCAACTGTCTATAGCTATCAAGCTATGAGATACAGCCTGGTAACCGACGAAAGCTATGGCGACTCGTGTCGTCCGACGGAACAATTGCCGTCGACACGTACTTCTTGGTGATACTTGTACATTTGTAGGCCATGTTGTTAGTAAGTGAACGTGATAATGAAGAAAATATATGACGTAGAAACGCAGGTATAATACAACTTATCTAAGTATAAAATGCTTATAAATCGAGCGTACAAAATGATTTGTTTGTTGTGAATTGAAGGTCGGCGGGTAGTTGGTGGGGCAAGACATTCGCATCGGAGGATAACAGGTTCGGTTCCGCATTCGACGCGCACCACACTGTTTAATGATAATGAGTCACTTATAGAGCTACTGTAACTAGAGTAGGTAGCTCATTGGCCTATACTGCACCTGCCGATCTTGAATGGTCGTGGCTATGATACTGAGTTATCCACTAGATCGACAATACGGGTGCAGTTATCAACCCTACATACAACTATTATCTGTGCCTCCAGACGACGACTAGACAGCGCTGGCGACCGCTCTCCTATACCCGCTGGCGCTGGTTTTCTTCTATATTGTCATTTGTCATACATACTGGATTACTAGATTTTCAGACTGATGGATGACAAAGTTCAAGAATATTAATTGTGTGATGTATACAGGGGTCTTAAATAAAAATATTTTGGATACAATCACTTAGTCACTAAAGGCTTCCAATATTATAATGTATATAATGTAAAGTAATTTAAGATCTCATACAAATAGATAGTTAGTGAATGATCGTGTCAGTCTTTTCGCAAAATTCTTTTAGTGAATAAAAGCTGTTAGATCTAAGCCATTTTATTTAAAGATTGACATAATATTTTCTTTCTTTCGTAGAATAAAAGTACCCCTTTAGTTCACTCAACACTACCTACTTTGTCTATCTGCTGTGTATGATAGAATAATAAAATATCATAGGTATGCAATTCATAGACGCGCAATACGCGACGCGCGCCTTAGCTCGCGGAAGAAAAATTTATATTATGGTTTCATAATTTAAGTACGTCGTCGGAAATACTATAAAATTACTAACAATTATGTTTTGAATATTATGCTGAGTTGATAATGTGAATCTATAATAAACATACGCGACCAGCTTTACTTCCATGCACAAAATTGACTAGAACTAGACAAGGCACGGCTTGGCAACTACGTTACAATATCTATTAAAAGTATGATACCTAGATCTCATATGTTTGGTGCCTAATGCGTGTACACGTGCGGGTGAAAGACGTGTAGTGCGGGCATACGCAGCTCCCACAGCACATCGGATAAAAATGCATACAAATTATATTGGAGAACGCTCTTTTTGGCAGGTACTTCAACTAAAGTCCGAGTCACTCAGGTTTTTCCGCCAAACACGGCGATGTATAAAATGTTTCAAGTTTGCCTTTTCTTATCGGAAGCCTCCATCGTCTAAAGAAAAGGCTCTCCAAATTTCAGCACTCTACTATCAGCGGTTTAGGCTGTGCGTTGATCAGTCAGTCAGTCGATCAGGACAACGTATAGATATAGATTACGAATTACCTACCTATTCATTATCGATAATTTGTGTGGCAAAAAAACATTTTCTCGAGCTCCTCCGTGCTTCGGAAGGCAGGTAAGTCACGAAAAGAAAAAGAAGACTACATATTTTAATGAAATAAATGACCCGATTTGAAAAATAAATTATGTATGTATAATTATAAAATTATATAATTATTCGCTATCGCAACAAAGAGATGAAGGCTCTAAATTATGCACATTCGCAAAAGGCCATTCGCTTCGCTAAACTTCGCAGATCGCATAAAACGAGGGTTCCTACTTGAAAATAGATCACAGAAGCCGGATGCTTGTATGTTATGTACCACAAAAGAAGAAATTTTCAGGAACAAAAAAATGTCATATAGCTGGAACAGCTTAGAATAGGTAATGGAAATTCAGGGGGTTTCAGTTTTTGCTCTTGATCTCGCTCACTCGTCTTAACGATTGGTTCCCAAACAAGGTAAATGGTCTGCTAACTCTAAAATTTTTAATTTGTTTTAATTAATATAAAAAACCTTAGGCTTAGAGTTGCTCAAAGAGCTATGGAGAGAGCTATGCTCGGGGTTTCTCTACGGGATCGAATCAGAAATGAGGAGATACGTAGAAGAACGAGGGTCACCGACATAGCCAAACGGATTAGCTCTTTGAAGTGGTAGTGGGCAGGACATATAGCACGGAGAGCAGATGGTCGTTGGGGCCGAAAAGTTCTCGAATGGAGACCGCAGATCGGAAAGCGCAGCGTTGGACGTCCACCAACGAGATGGACGGACGCCTTGGTTAAGGCCGCGGGTTCACGGTGGATGCAGGCCGCTTATGACCGAAGCATCTGGAGATCTATGAGGGAGGCTTATGTCCAGCAGTGGACTTCTTACAGCTGAAATGATGATGATGATATAAAAAACCATTTCTTGGTCATTCGGTAAAAAAGCTTGTATATTCGAATCGTAACTGTTTAGGAGTGAAGTTAATAAATTTAGAAGTTTTACACTGCCTAAAAATTAACCAGTTACAGAAGAGGAGCTTAGATATTGTAGACCTACCATAAGAAAACAAAATGTTAAGTAAGTAACCTTTTGTTTCGTGTTTTGTATGATATTTGACCTGGAACCGTGAAATGATCTTATGTTCAGGTATAGTGTACCTACTTACCATATTTGACCTGGGACCGTGAAATTTGGCAAAAACGAAGCTTTTAATAGCACAAGTAGGTAAAGATAAAATAATGAAAAAAAAGTGTGGCACTCGGGGACTGCCGCGCTACATGGTAGGCGGAGAGGGGTGTTGAGTTTTATTTTCTTTACGGAATTTCTTGATTCGGTCGCCGCGCTCAAACAAAATTGAACTAGATTTCCCATCTTTCATGAGGAAGACAAGGAAGACATGTTTGTATTACTGACATCTTTATATTTTCACCTTTATTCGGAAATAAATTATTATGATTATGAGTTCGCCACAGGACGGGCACACATTCCTGTGTGTCAGCACATTCCTTCATATTCTTTCGCGACCGCGGAAATACGTGTATATATTGTATCTTACGAATCTCACGTGTAAACGGATTTTATAGATATAGAAGATGTACAATGTTGATGATAACACTTTTATTATGGCAATAATGGATTGGTACGAAACCTTTAGCGCGCGAGTTCGACTCGAACCTGAAAGGTTTTTTTTAAACAAATAGACGTGTATTTTTTTCGTAAAATAAGCTATTTTATATCTCATTTAGAGTACCTACCTACCTAGAACTCTTCGCAACTTTCGGATCCAAAAGGTGAGCAAAATCAACCTTGCCTGCACAGTAGAATCACACACACTGCACAGTAGTTGTAGTACATTTACATAGCTCCAAGCTATAGGTAGGTACTTAACTAAGCATAAAGCGAGCCGAGCGAAACATAATTACCTAATTAGTATTATTATAGTATTGAATTAGGAATTGGGGATCCTGTAAAAATAGCAGAAGTTGTTTTAAAAATTAAAAAAATAAGACCGCGCCAAGTTTGATCTAATAAAATGATTCAAATTCGTTCATTGCCTTTAGTTGTTTTATCGCGTTAGTTCTCTATGCTCTATTCCCGCTATGGTTGAATTCTAAAATACAAACATATTTTAAATCAGTGCCGCTTTGCATCGAATTTCTCAGTTCTACTATAAACAATAGAAATAATCGTTGTCTTATCGTAATTGAAAATAAAAACATGAATCTATGATTTCAATTAATACTGTTTCAGTCGCTCGCTACTTATCTACGTATCCCTGTCAGATCCGATTTCCGGTACCCTACCTCGGGTCAGTTGGAATGATGGTGAGACTAATAGAATGTAAGCAAGATAACAAATGCGGGATGGAGGTCACAAGGAGGATATAAGTAGGAGGACGCCCCTGTAACTGAAAGAAAAATTTAAAGGTCAACACTAAGCCTGTAATTTTATATGGAGTCGAGTGTTGGACCACTAAGAACGCAGATAAAAGAAACTTGCGTGTCGCGGAGATGCGAATGTTGAAATGGATCACAGGAAATATTATAATAGGGATGAGTAATGTAAGAGGAAGTATGAAAGTAGCTGCCATTACTGACAAGTTATGCGGAGAGAGGATACTTATGTTGCTGGGAAAGCAGAACTTGGAAGTATCTTAATGGTCCTAGTACGAGAGGGAGATCAAAAAAGATGGTAGGATAGGCGGGGCGAGGACTGTATAGCGAAATATTGATAGGCAGCAGAATCCAGATTCGAGCGCTTTGCAGACCCTGCCTGGGGATAAGGGCTAGAATATAAAGAGTAGGTAGCTATAGGCCTATACTTAGTCGAGGAAGAAAAAATATTTATCTCAGTATTTCAGTTTAGCTTGCTAAGAGATAAGGATATCAAGGATATATTTTTTGTAATATCAACTAGGTACCTAAGGGACCAACGTATAGGCCCGATGGAAAAAAATCGCCCAATACGAACGTTGCGTGCGTTTCTTTTGGTCCGTTTATTTACTTTAATAAATTAAAGTTTTTATTATTATGGCGAGGAAAGACTATGCAAGGTCAAACGATATAAGTTGGTAGGTGGTATAATATGTACATAGAAGAATGAAAACGCGTTTGTGTTTCCAAACCGGAATAGACACGGAGGACTTGTGCGCGACTCACCCGCGACGTCCTGGCCCAAATCAGGCGAGTCACACAATTGTATTAATTGGCCTTTTATTTAGATGTTTTTTGAATAGCGGAAGCAACTTTTAATCAATAATTTTTATGGAGCTGTAGTGCCCGGACATTCTTATAGGTGGAGTGGCCTTATTCAGCACCTTTACCACCCTCCCATCTTATGCCATGCCCAGAGGAAAAAAACAGGAACCAACGTCTGGAGCTAATTAAGCTAACACAATTGTACAAAATCTTAAATTGCTTGCATAAGATTGTATCAAAGTGTGAAGTGCACTACATAGCCGTAGGTTCTAGTGAATGTTTCACTTTATCCCTGATATCGTACTTTTCGTGCAACATGGGAAGGTAGATATTCAATGACTTATTCGGCAAATCGCGTGTCTGAAACTCGCCCGTTCGCGCGAGTTGGCACCTTCTGTGTTTACCTTTTTTTTGTCATCAACTCGCAGAATAATGTAAACATTTTAAAATACCATAAAGTTTTTATCAAAAAAATAAGCCTAATAGGTAAGAACGTCGTTACTGTTATTTTAAATGTATTGCACGTGAGTTTTTTTGTAGCTACCATTAGAACTAAGTGAGATCAAGATCGGTTAAAGTCAAATTAAGGCCTTAATAATAATATCTCAGACGACGACAACAACCAAAGACTCTCCACTTGCGAAATGATATCACTCGATTGGTATAACATCAAGTATCTACTCTTCACCATTGTTTATTTTACCTACGCATCGAGGAGATGCACACATTGACAAGGACGCCAGATGTCTTGGTTACTGTGAGTACTAGTGCTCTCTATACGTAGTTACATCCACACAGTCAATTCACAGAAATATTTCGTACATAAAACTTAGATAAAAACAAAAATAGTAGATACGGTATATTCTAACATTGCGTATTCGAAAAAAATGAGCTAGAAACACCTTCATGCATTTTCATAAAATTATTGCATTTAAAAACATTTATCTTTAAGAACAGAGTTATTATGTACCTAGAGAGCTATCTCAAACAAATTCCATGTTTCTATTACACGAAACTTACAAAAGAGCTGCTGCAACAGTTCGACATACGACTGAGGCTAGTGCGTCAGTTAGACGCAGTTTTATCGTCTCATTTTTCGAGACTAGGTCCCGTATCTTTAGTTTTTTGTTTTAATCTAAGAAATAAAAGCGATCGGTCAGTCAGGGGCGCCTGGGCGGGAGCGCGGGCTGGCGGGAATGTTGGCGGGTTGCCGCACTAACGACACCATCAGCTGCTCATTGATTCATGTTGTGATGCCGCACGTGTTTACGGAAATGGGTCTTCTCATCCGAGCGATGTTCCCGGTTGCATCCCTCTAGGGAGCCTGGGGTCCGCTAAACCCCAAATTGTTTTTTTTATTTGGGTTCGGCGGCTTCATTGCTCCGGTACCAGTCTGGACAATCTGGTAGTACCACTTTGGTACGGGGTAGCTCTCCCTTTAGAGAACCGAATCTAGCGTTTGGGGACACGATCTGTCTATAACTGATCCCGGATGGTTGCCCTCCGGGGTGGCCGGACGGAACAGCGGACCCATCTCTTCATACCCTAGCTGGTTATAGCTTGGGACGCTATAACATATATACGTAGGAGACATGGAACGGGTTGCAGATCCCTTAGTCGCCTTTTACGACACCCATGGGATGAGGTGGGGTAACCCTATTCTATGCCGGGGCTACACAGCTAATTATGTTTACGGAAATGGGTCTAGTGGAATATGGAGGGAGCCACACTCGCTTCGGTAATAATTGGCCTTTCAGCTTATCTAGACTTTATTGTATAGACTTTTATCCATGCCATGGTGCTGTAATGCCTTAGACATGTCCCGGTATTATGCTATGCTAGATATTATGCTTATTACGTTTAATATTATTATTATGCTAGATGGTGAAAACGCGGACGAAAGAAAATTGTATGACGTAATTAAGTGTCAAAAGAAAATTTTAATTTGGTTTCGAAGTTAGTGGTCGCATCCATTATTGATAATCTATTATTATCTTCTTCTTTCTTCTTATATATAAAAATGAAACGTTTTCCGTTGTCACGACATCACGCGTGAACAGCTGGACCGATTTCGATAATTCTTTTTTTGTTGTGTTTGCTATTGTCAGGAGAAGGTTCTTATGAAAGAAAAAATGCTAAACCGATTTTGATGAATTTTATTTTTTTATACTAAACGACAGGACAACGTCTGTCGGGTCAGCTAGTCTTCTTATATATAAAAAAAACCGGGCAAGTGCGACACTCTCGCACAAAGGTACCACTATCACAATTGGATACGGAACCCTAAAATAGTTTACAACAACCAATTTTTAAATTTTATAGGAAAATATGAAATATTTATCTTCGATTCTTACTCCCATCAAAAGACCGAATCACTCAAAAAAAAAAACCTTGGCACAAAGAAAATCTGAAACTTATAAGAAACTCTTTGGTAATTGAAGGCAGACTGGTATTTGACAGATAGGGCAGCCATTTTGAATTTCATGACCTACTCGATTCGATGTTTTTGAAACACGTTTGTTGTATGGGAGCCCCTCTTAAATATTCGTTTTAATTTGTTTTTAGTATTTGTTGTTGTAGCGGCAACCTGTGAAAATTTCAACCGTCTATCTATTACGGTTCATGAGATACAGCTTGGTGACAGACAGACGGACAGACGGACAGACGGACAGACGGACAGACGGACAGACGGACAGACGGACAGACGGACAGACAGACAGCGAAGTCTCAGTAATAGGGTCCCGTTTTTACCCTTTGGGTACGGAACCCTAAAAATGAAACGTTTTCCGTTGTCACGACATCACGCGTGAACGGCTGGACCGATTTCGATAATTCTTTTTTTGTTGTGTTTGCTATTGTCAGGAGAAGGTTCTTATGAATGAAAAAATGCTAAACCGATTTTGATGAATTTTATTTTTTTATACTAAACGACAGGACAACGTCTGTCGGGTCAGCTAGTCTATTATATAAAAATCAATCCCTATTTCCCTTGGTCACGGCATCACACTTAAACTTTTAGACATATTTCGATAATTCTTTTTTTGTTGTGAGCGCTATTGTCAGGAGAAGGTTCTTATGAAAGAAAAAATGCTAAACCGATTTTGATGAATTTTATTTTTTTATACTTACTAAACGACAGGACAACGTCTGTCGGGTCAGCTAGTATTATTATATATTATATCTATATTTATCTATACTAATATTACAAAGAGGTAACGTTGGTAACATGTATGTATGTATGTATATTGGGGGTAATCTCCGAAACTACTGGACCGATTTCAAAAATTCTTTCACCATTAGAAGCTACATTCACCCTGAGTAACATAGGCTACTTTTGATGATTTAGTACTCGACTCGTCAAGTGCAAAAACAGTTCTGATTGGTCAAGCGTGTTTTGACCTGACATTTTGGTTCTCATTCGTCAAGCAATGCATAAGTTCTAATTCGTCAAGTCATTATTTTGTTTTAATTTGTCAAGCCTTATTTTTGTTTTAACTGGTCAAGTCAGTAAAAAGTTCTGATTCGTCAAATGCTGAAATAATAATGTAAGTAAAAGACATAATAACTGGCAAACTATTTATTTATATAAGATGTAAGTAGGTGCAAAATGTAATTAAAAAAAAACAAAATCAAGAATTAAGTATACCAAATCAGACAAAAATATCTCAAAATCATATAAATCAATATTAACCGGAGTTCAATTCAGTGCAAATGAGGTGTAATATGATTAGGTTTATTAATGTACGCACCTATAGTGGCCTATATTAAGTTAAAAAAATCAATCAGTACCCAATGGATTAAATATCACGAAATTTAAAAAGTATTTTATTCGTCAGTGGCTTTCATCAAAATCCATACCCATTAGTTGCTACCTTCAGAAGCATAAAACTACAAACCCCGTCGAAGGGTGGCACTGCCGTCGTAACAAAAAAATTTGTAAGAAGCCTAACCTATTTCATTTTATAGATACCATGAATACGGAATTATGCATTCAAGACTTTAAAATTAAAAAACTGAATTTAAACAAGCTTCAAAGAAACAAAAGATTACAAAAATATTTAACTAAAGAAGGCAAAATAAGAAAGATAGTTACAAAATTTTTAAATGGAAACAAATCCGCTTACGAATGTTTAAATTCATTATGAAAACTGTGTTTTAGTAAGACATGATTTTTTTAACTTAATATAGGCCACTATAGGTGCGTACATTAATAAACCTAATCATATTACACCTCATTTGCACTGTATTGAACTCCGTTTAATATTGATTTAAGTATATGATTTTGAAATATTTTTGTCTGATTTGGTATACTTAATTCTTGTTTTTTTTTAAATTACATTTTCACCTACTTACATCTTATATAAATAAATAGTTTGCCAGTTATTATGTCTTTTACTTACATTATTATTTCAGCATTTGACGAATCAGAACTTTTTACTGACTTGACCAGTAAAAACAAAACTAAGGCTTGACAAATTAAAACAAAATTTTGACTTGACGAATTAGAACTTATGCATTGCTTGACGAATGAGAACCAAAATGTCAGGTCAAAACACGCTTGACCAATCAGAACTGTTTTTGCACTTGACGAGTCGAGTACTAAATCCTTTTGATATTCCCACGGGATCGGGACTTACGCGGGTAAAACCGCGGGAATCTGCTAGTAAATAATAATAAGATAATATGGGTTATTGTAGAGAACGTTTTAAGTTTTAGTTGCATACATTTTCGTACGTTCTTTCGTTCATATGTATAACCAAAATCGTCAGGTCCCACCACAGATTCATATGTACAATAACTTTTTAACGTCTACCTCTGGCTTAGTGGCTTAGATGTGGCATGCTTCAAAATATATAGCATAATAATATAGCTGGACATTACCCACAGCGCAATCTAACCCCAACCGAAGATAGGCTTGTACTATAATACTTAGTGCGTTGCTGTCGGGGTTTCAAATGATCCATATTGCACTAACGGTAGATAATCTTCTTGGTAAACTAAAACACAGGCCAACTAAAACAGTACAATGTTAGACACTCTTACTTATAAACAATGATTAAGTTTCTGTGACGTTTGTCACTGTCTGTTAACTTTGAAACTTCATAATTATGTCACAGTAAAATACAAACGTTATATAAAATTAGTCATCGTTTATAAACTAAGTACCTAGGTATATGTAAGGGAGTTAGTTATTTCTGTATTTCTGAAGTAATTGGACATTGACGTCAAGTTAATAGTTAAATATAGGTACGCTAGAAATATTTCCATCGCTAATCTAGGTGAAGGAACACATTGAGTTATTATGTGAGATCAACACATCATTATTCGTCACTTAAATAACACTTCTGTTCAAATAGGATTGAACCACTCGCTTGCGCTCGTGGTTCAATCCTAGAATGCTTCGCTAGCTCAGGTTTCAATACAAGTACTCGCTGCAAAAACCAACTTTGCAGCCTTGCATAACAAATAACTATTAATGAAAGGAATTTATACAAATAGGTACATGATCATATTTAACAGACTTCAAAAAAAGGAGGAGGTTCTCAATTCGACCGTAATATATTTTGACACGTGGACTTATGTTATGACAGATTTTAGAAAGCGTGACAGTGATGAGAAGAAACCATAAGAAACTTATGGGTTTTTTTTCATTCTATCGTGTCTGTTTGCGCAGCGGAATGTTGTTGAATTTAAAGATTTGAATTATGCAGATATTTAGTGTATGACGTCGTATAATTGTGTGTGGTAGAAAAACCATGCAATTCCTTTAGAACGACGTGATATTTGACTGCTTTGTAAACAGTGATCTATTCATGGTAATTTGTCCTATAACTCTTTAATTACCAACGGAGCATCATTGATACTTGGCAACATGTTGCGGACTCTTACAAGGTTTGTATAAACGTGAAATTCTAGACCCCAAAGTGCATACTTTAAGAACTAAGACATAAGAAGCGTATTTTACGTTTATATTTTTAACTTTTAAGCCCTACGATTTTTTTAAAATCTGTTTTCTAAACAAATATAAACAAATTCAAAACAACGTATGTAAAAATCTACAGCTCTCTATGTAAGCGCTTTATATGAAAACTAGGAAATGGCCAAACGTTCGCGTAGCGGAAACTTGAATTTCTCCGAAGTTTATGCATGCACTAATTTTATTCATACATACACAATTACACACAAATACACACTAATTTTTGGACACATCTCTTTCCTTCTAAAGTTAATGGATTAAAAAAAGTTCCGCCAGGACAACGTTCGCCCAGCGGAAACAGTTTTTGGTGAATTTCTCCACAATGGCTGCGTGCACAATTTTTTTTCTACCACACACAATTATACGACGTCATACACTAAATATCTGCATAATTCAAATCTTTAAATTCAACAACATTCCGCTGCGCGAACACACACCATTCTATCATTCTAAAGGACCCCAACTATCAATTTTCACCATTCACAAACCGGTAGCCATTTATTGAGAAACTTAATAAACTTTAAAAGCCCCTCGATGCTGTTAGCTTTTTATTTCATAATTTTTAGTGCACTTTGCACTGCAACTAAAAATCCTCAACATTAAAAAAAATGTTTCAAAATTATTAGTTTTAGCTTCTGGTGTCCAAAGGGCTGGCTGTTACTTTGGCCAACGAATAGGTATTTCTATACAAAGATGCAATGCAACCAGCCAGTATTCAGACAAATAGAGAACCTCCTTCTGTATGTTTGTTTGTTTGAATTTAGTGCAAAAACGCATGTAGGTACCTAAATATATATTTTTCTCAACATATCCAATAGGTTATGCAGGCTGAGGTTAAGTAGTAAGTAATGTAAGTTTTATAATTAAGTTAGATAGATTTCTATTCCAGTAAGTATCACTAATAAATATAGATGTCCAATGATCAAGTAGGTTGTATAATTTGTAAACCGGTCTCAGTTTCTCGCCCCGTAGTCAGCCGGGGCGGGCGGCCGTGACATCGTCTGCGGTGTCCACTGGTAATATAATACAGACAGACCAACTATGTTTTATGATAACTTCACATGAAAATAGGTATTTATTAAAGTTAAGGTCAAAGAGAAGTGGTAATTCGGCGCGAAAATTTAATTTATTCGTTTTGAATCAAGTTAAACAATGTGTTCTACTATTTGCAATACGAAACCCTAGAATATTCAAGATTTGAGACCGTCGTCGCGTCGTATAAAGAACTAGCAGATTCCCGCGGTTACACCCGCATACGTCCCGATCCCGTAGGAATATCGGGATCAAAAGTAGCCTATGTTACTCAGGGCGAATGTAGCTTTCTAATGGTGAAAGAATTTTTGAAATCGGTCCAGTAGTTTCGGAGATTACCCCCAATATACATCCATACATACATGTTACCAACGTTACCTCTTTATAATCTTCTAATATATAAAATTTCCATGTCACAGTGTTAGTTACCGAACTCCTCCGAAACGGCTTTACCGATCTCCACCAAACATACGCATTCAGTAGGTCTGAGAATCGGCTACTATCTATAATTTATAAGGCAAAACAACGTTTGCCGGGTCAGCTAGTATTAGTATAGATGTAGCGCATCTATAGTCTCTATTGAGACTAGTAGGAGAAAAGTCGCCTGATAGTGATCCATTTTTAACTCGTCTCTGACGAAGGAGCTTCACCCCAAAGTCAAACTGTTTGGGAAATTATTCACACACCTTTTAAAAAGATAAATCTTAATTCGAACGTGTCGTGTCGTTGTTAGAATACCCACCATCTAGGTCAGGGGTTCCCTAACTTATTTGAGTCGCGCCCCCTTTCGACCATAAAAAAAAATCCGCGCCCCCCCACCCTCCAGTCCAGATTATCAGGTCAGAATAAAAATGGATTTAATAACAAAATAAGTAGGTATTCTTATTGCTCATTAAAGTTTTACAAAGTCATAAAAAGGTATTTGGTAAGAAGTACTAAATACCTTTGATAGCCCCCTCGAGGTTGGCGCGGGGCCAGGCTGGAAGCTGATAAAGTTCCCAACATTCGCCTACTGAGACATCAATGAGGTTCTTGACAGGCGTCAATTTCAAATATTTTCATTGGTCGTATCGAGCAGTCTGGAATGCATTCTCTCAGCGATCGCAGGTTTTTCTACACAGGTGGCCCGCGCCCTCCTGGAAAGGTCTCTGCGCCCCCCCTGGGGGGCGCCCCCCCACTTAGGGAACCACTGATCTAGGTAATCTAAGATTGGAGGTTATTTCGTAGAATACCGCTTCATTCAAATTCAAGTTGGTTTCAAAGACTGTAGGTATAGCAATATAGGGTTTCCCTAGTTGAAAACGCAATGTTTTTCAACTTTAAATTATTACGCTTTTTAATACACTTTTGCATGAATTTCTTTCTATTCTCCGGGACCACAGAATACATAAATAGTACAAGCCAGTGCTAAGGTATGTATCCATAACTACTGGCTATTCCTTTGGTCATATGGAATATCTGTACCTACTAGGGTTGCCAACCGTACTATAATATATAGTACCGTAAAAGGCACCAACTTTGCCCGTTTTTTTTATAAAATCGAAAAAAAAATCCTTTTTTTTCTATAGGAACATACATTTTTTATTTATTTGTAAGGTGTATTACGATCATATGGTGCATTACATAACCATTTGAATAAATATATTACACTTTAAAACTATTTTTTTCTTGATTTTGATCGCGGGCAAAATAATCCGCAGTTGTGACCAACATTGCCCACGCCTATTTTTTGACTTAATTCGAGTCCTATTTATACGTAATTCAGATAATATCTAGAAAAATATATAATCTAGGCCTAGTCTTTGAATTTTCGTTTGTAGCATAAGCAGTTTTGCAGTAAAATCAGTGGGCAATATTACCTAGCGATTATTACTCTTTTCCATACAAATCCTAACAAGCTGTTGTAACTCTCTAGGGTTGTCACGTGTCTATTATAAGTTTCGAATGTTGCAGAATATCAGAAATGCTGTTTCAATTAGAATTTAGTATTAGAAATAAAAATGTATTATCAAAGTTTGACAAACTAAGTAACTAAGTTTTTTTTCTTTTTTTTTCCCGACGTATTTATTTATACTTTTTATATTTATTTATTTTTCTCTATTTGTATTCTCCATATACTTATTTATTAGATAGACGTAGATTATTAGCATTAGTATCTAAACCTCTGTGGTTTTTTTTATGCTAATTTTAAGTAATCAATGTTATTTAAGTTTTATTCGGTAAATAAAAAAAAAAAAAAAGTATGTATTTTTTATAATTTTTAAGAAAAACACTGTTTTCTTAAAAAATATAACGAATCCACTATATTTTGCGAATTACACAGTGACTTATGTTTGTGATTGTTTAGTTTGTTTCAAGAAAACAGTCTAAATGATACATAAAAAATCGATAAGTTGGGATTCTCATTTTTTTTTGTGTCGGTTAAAATGAAATTTTTGCAACCCTATGTGCTTTTTGATGAAGGGCAAAGTTGACAAGAATAGGTCTGAACAGTTCAGGGTATCTTTGCCCAGCGCCATTACTGTTGTATTTTAAGGCTTAGAATACTGAAACCTAATCAAAAATGCTTTAAAATTGGTATTCTATTACATACAGTAAAATCAACTTTCCAGCGTTTTCGCCGTGACGTAAAATTCACTCTAAAATATCTGAAAAATTTGCCCGCAAAAAACACATCACATTCGACAAGACCTGACAGGTGACTGAACGGAGTTGGGAACCAAGGCAATGCATCGTGTTGTCAGATACATAATCTACTTTTCTTCCAATTAGTAAATATAACCATAACGCTACAATATTTTTCAATTTTAACAGATTTGCTTAGAAACTGCTTTTTGGGCAATGTTTTGGTGTTGGCAAAGTTGGTGCCTTTTACGGTATTGTACTATATTTCAGCTCAGCGTACTATATACTTTTGAAAGCACATTTAGGTAGTACGCAAAAATACTATATTTCCGGCATAATTTGTAGAAAGTTGTTTCTTTTATAAATTCCACCCTCCATTTACAGTAGAGGACTGTTTTCTACATATGTAGAAGGACAAAAAGAAAAGCCATAAAAACGGTAGTCATACTTAATTTAGAGTTTGAATATCGGGAAAAAAGAGAAAGTAAAAGTGTGAAAAATACGTAAAAAATGCTTATATGGTTTTGCAAAAAAAAAGGTTAAGTGCAAAAAATACGTGTTTTTTTCGAAATATTCTACAAAACACCGCTCAAATTTTGTATTATATTTTTTTGGGTCGTACTATGTTTTTTAGCCACAAATACTATATTTTTCGAAAAAACTCTTGGCAACCCTAGTACTCTCAGTACCTACCTACCCTACCATCCAAAAATTTAAGACACAGTAATAGCACAATAGGCCGGCGCGTAACTATGGTAAAGGTCCGAAAGAGGTATTAGGTATCTATATACCGTCCTTGGTTCTTACGGTAAAAGCAGGGACGTTGAGAGCCTGCCCGCTTATGTGTGAACACCGGGTATCCTACCAGCGCACGCTAGGTTACCAAATGTCTTTAACTACTCTTTATAAAATGAGTCTGTGAAGAAGTGTGGTGTTTGTAAACGAACCGCACGTTTTTATCTACGTAGGTTGCTTGGTCGGTCGGTAGCTCGTGCTAGTATTAAATAACAAAACTAACGAAAAATTTGCTCAAATACAAGAATTTTGGCTTCGATCCAATTTACATCGGTTCATGGGAACCGTCTCGTCTGAAAATTAACACAGTTAGATATTATGGTGTATCTACGTATAAACCAATCGGTTATGTAGGTCTTATACCGCGCACTTGTATATCTCAACGATTTGCGTACGACGGACAGGGGACTGAGAGTTTATGTCCAATAATCCTTTTTCCTTGCGGTTTGTCTTAGAGCGCAGGTCGTGCCAGTACGCCTAATATAATAAATAAGATAATAAATAAGATATAACATAAGAAGGACGTACGAGTAGGTATTTTTTATTACAACAACAGCGTATAGTCGACCCTTTTTAAAGTTTTAGCCGACCAAGGGTGCTTTTTATTTTCAAAAAACACTGAAAATGTTTTGTTTTTTTTTTTATAATTCTTATGTACCTACCTACCCCTTCAGCGACAAATGGTAGCAGATACATACAAATGTACAATTAGTTGTGTATAAAGTGGCTAGTCGTAGATAGCTAAGAAACTTCGAGTGTTGGATGATGTATCGTCGATATTGACATTGTGGTAGCGAGTAGCGACTCGACCGATGTGTGGGTAGGCGTTATTTCTGTCCGACGCGACGACGACCGTGAGGAGGCGAGCGAGCGAACGCGAACCGAACTGTCTTACACGCACCGCTCGTTTCCTACCTCCCTACTATCGAAAGCTCAGCACATTTATAAAATTCGCAATATCGTTATAAACACGTGCTAAAGCAGCTTACCTTTTTGTTTTGCCTGGCCGGAGTCAGCCCGACCTGGGAGCCCATCTCCGCTAGTATATTCTTCGGCATCTTGGTAGCTTGTTGACCAGGGAGAAAGACACGATATAGGTACACTACAGTCGAGCGAGTGTTGCGCGCGTGTATGCGGTGTCTGTACGCGAGTGGCGCGTGTTGCGCGCGGCGACCGAATGGTAGGTGTGAGGTGCGCCCGCGCATACACTACCGGCGGCGTGTGACGTCACACGCACGACGGCGACTGCACCGACCAACCAACATCAACAACACTCGACTCTCAGTAGGTACCTAACCTACGAGTAGATGTAGGTAGGTAGGAACACAGCAACTATTAAGTAACCGAATAGTATAGTAATATACAGGGTGTTTCGACGAGGGGGTATTAAGCCGAAAAACAACTTTTGTTCTACGACTTTTGGAAATTTGAACTTTTTTTCCGAAAATTTTAAAGTAGTACCTATCTCTAAAAAAACAGCTGTTTTTGTAAAAAAAAGGCAATTAATGTTTAGATTGTAGAGGTCCAAACTAAATAAAAGGGCACCTTAAGGCCAATGACCTCAAACTCTAAAAAACAGCTGATTTTCATGCAAACTTTAAACTCAAAATTTTCGAAAACTACTTCGAATTTTCAAAACTTGTAGAACAAAAGTTGTTCGCCTAGACCTCTAGAACAACCCCCTTTCGGCTTAATACCCCCTCCTCGGAGCACGTTGTTTAATATAGCAATTTAAGAACAATAGCAACGCATTACTGTCCACGATATGGGTTTACCTTCCTTTAATGAAATATTACACCTAGGTAATTGAAATATTGTTAGGTAAGTACTAGATAAATAAACGTTAAGTGGGTAGGTAGGTCGGTAAGTGAAGAATATTAGTCATCTAATTGTTTCTTTCAACATAGGTTTTTTTATATCACTGAAGGTATCTTCCATCACCCCCGAGCGCCAGCGACACGCTCAATGTCAATGAGACACCTCCGCTGCAATTATGCATCGAGTTGAGATTTCCATTGGTTTTTGGTAGGCCTAGCGGCTGTCGGCGGACACTCTGCTCACTCTCTCATTGATTTCGGATCACTCTGTTACGAACTGTCGACCACCAACAACAGTTTTGAAACCCTCAATTTGGAACTCCTGGAGTCCACCGATATTAGGTTTCAGAAAGCGTCCACCTATCGGTGCCGTACGCACCGGACGCATCGCATCAAACGGATTGTAGGTAAAATTCTTTGTATAGAAAGTCACAGAAGTGCGGTCTACCTTCTTAAAGGTACACCAATGTCTCTGGCCTGTGAGCAGTAGCTTTGGTCCTGGATTACCTTCGATATGAACGGAGTTAAAATCTTATCCATTCATTATAATTGATTGCCTGAAAGAGATCGCCCTTAGGCGATAAGGCCGCCCATTGTGCCATCTGTTTCTTACAATAACCATCGATTGAAGACAAAAATATTAGAACGGGTTGGTCTCGTAGTAGAAAATACCCCGACTTTCATCCCGGGGGTCGTGGTTTCGAATCCCGGCCTTTTTGAGATTTATTCTTTAAGAAAAAAATATGTAAAAGTACAAACGGTTTTAACATAGTTCTTACGGTGAAGGATAACATCGTTAACAAAATCGACATGTCTTAGGAATTAGGACTCGCCAAGGTCTTAAAGCTTGGAACTTTCGTCAATCCGGAGTAGGCTCCTGTTGCGTCTTCCTAACTGCCTAAGAGGGGGCCCGCGCCCTACGCAGTGGGTTAATAAAAAAATCGATTACTTGTTGATAAGAACCTTGATTTGATACCTAATGTAATATTCAAAACAATCGAATATTTATAACAAACTGTACCTGCTATAATGTAGCATAATCCAACAATCCCCTGCGCAGGAGATTGTAGTAGAATATACCAGGATAAAAAAGGTAGTTCAGCAGATTCTGCAAGCATTTCTGCTTTTCGATACGGTCAAAATAACTATGATAATGCACCTGTTATAGTTGCAACATTTGATCTAAGCCACATAGATAATATACCTAATTAGACTTGTACTACAGTTTCCTTATTGTTCCCCAGTTTTCCAGTAGTGCACCTCGGCATGCTCGAGCCTCGTATGTATAAAACCAACAAGTTTTTTAAGTGCAAAAATGAACAAGACAACATGAACAAAGAATTTAAATTATCTTTGCCTCGCTGTGTCGGCGCATACAAGCTTAGCATACAAGGGACTTTCCCGCCCGCGCCAGTACCTAAGCGTCACTGTCCGTCCACGGCGGCAGCGTAGCTGCATCAACCCCATCTACGAGGCGCGTCCCCATACGATTTTGTGACGCCCGTGCAGTTTGGACTGCACGGGAGTACTAAAACAGTACACCGGGCTGCATGGGCGTATTGGATGCACGCGACCGTTTTCAATTATGTCGTCGAACGTTGAAGACTTTGTTTTGGCATACAACTATGTATAATTTCTTCAATAATATATATGCGACAATGTAAATCACATGATTACTGCAAAAAAAATATACCAAAAAAAACCCCATGAGTATCTTGTGTCTTCTTCTCATGTCATGGAGGTCGCGTTCCGAAGACACAGTAGAGTAGATTAAATATTTAAAAAAATGACATTTCAAAGAGATATCTTGCTAATATCCGAATGAATAAACGTACTTTGATTTTTTTTTTGATACATAGTTTAGCTAGCTAATCTTAGTTTAGCTTAGCTAAGCTAGCTATGCTAGCTAAGCAGCTTATCGTAGCTTAGCTACGCTAAGCTGCAAATGACGCTGCCGTGGACGGTATCCAGGCGTATTTTGCAGCCCGTCGTACGAGCGACATTTGCAGCCGCCGCGCCGTGGACACACTTTCATGATTTTGTATGAAATCTGCATGCAAGGTGCACGTCGGCGTACGCCAAGCTGCAAATGACGCGTACGCTACGCTGCCGTAGACAGTGACGCTAACTTAGCTATCAGCCGAGAGTTTAATAAACTTAATACAAAACGCGTGAAAACAATACAAAAAAAACAACCTTTAAAAAAAGGAATTGATGAGGATCCTCAATCGTGACCCTAGGCTACTAGCATGACAACATGAGAAACATTATGTCGAGTCGACATAACGGTTACGTCTCTTTTTCTCAAACGTCGACGAGAAAATTCAACAAAATGTATCTCGTGATGTCATGCTAGCCTAGCTGGGAACACTGTAGGATAGAATAGGCCATAGGAACGGAGTTCGCGACGCGGGGGAGTCAGCAAGTGAACAGGGGAGAAACAAAAACAAGAAATCACTCATCATCATCCGATGTTCCCGGTTGCCTCTCTCTTGAGAGCTTGGGGTCCGCTTTCCTACTTTTACGTCTACACGACGTCAAGCCAGTCTTTCTTGGGCCTTCCCACTGACCTTCGGTGGGCCTTCCCAATTTACCGCGGCCAGGCGGAGGGGCTATAGCAAAACATTCTTTTTACTAACATTTCAAAAGCTTTAGTAAAAACTTTGCAAAATTCCCATACTACATTGTAAAACCGTTTTTGAAAAAAGTTGAACAGAGCTATTGAGACATTGTAGTTGTACAATAGGTGCCTGCCCCAGGTAGTAGGTATCTAGGTAACTACGTTCGGTGTGATTCGATCATTCGTTTAGCAACAGACAGTGTTTTACACACGCTAATTGCAAGTAGGTTACTGTTAATGAACTACGTCATATTGACGTGGTATCACACTTGCGGATTCAAGGCGCACCGTCTCTCGCGCCTCGTATCGCATCCCACAAGCACAACTTGAACATTCGATTAAGGGGGCTCACAATATGGACACCGATTTTACTTACTAAATACTTTTGCTCAAGAATAGAAAAAAATGTTTAGGTACTAACCATAAAACAGTCAGATGGGAGTTGGACTAACGCGCCGGGAGTTTCGTACTCTAGCCTACCTATACCACTTTATATGGGTATACGGAACGGTGGGTCGGTACGGACGGAATGGAACGGAGCGGTGGGTTTGTAAGTGACCAGAAATAAAAACCCACCTATTTTATGGGTGATCAATGATCATTCGACCCAGAGGCCATACAAAATATAATGTTTCCCTTTAACTTTAATTATTTTGAGAATTAAAAAAGGTGAAATTTTTGGTACCTTCATTTTGGTACCTTCTTACAAGATTGCACATACCCAATATTTTTATGTAGGTGTAAAAAATCAAAGTTCAGAGTCAACACATGGCTCAGCAGAACCTCGATTTTTTTACACCTTTCAGGGACCATGGCCGCCGCCCGACTATTTTCCTTTAGACTTCTCCATTATGCTGGCTAGTGACGGCATAAAACCGTCACACCTAAGCATGATTTAAGGATGATTCACGCTACACCGCACCGTGCCGCGTCCGGGACGTGCCCCGGCCGGGACACGTCCGCCGTGCGCCCGGCCGCCCGGCTAGTCATTCATTACACCGGGCTGTTTGCTAGTGATATCGTCTGTCGATACACTTGACGATTAAGTAAATATGGAATTTTCACAATTTGAATTGGCAGCTATTGCAATTGCCATCGATGACGAAGTATTGGAAAATCGAAGCGCAACAACTAAAAGAAGATGGGGTGTACATCCAACCTGGAGAAAGCGAGAAGCAGAAGGAGAATTTGCTTTACTTTACAAAGAATTAATAGATGACGACACTAAGTTTTATGGTTCTTTTAGATTGTCTAAAGAATGCTTTACTTTTTTACTTGAAAAAGTAAAACCAGACCTAACCAAAAAAACGACAAGATTTCAAAAGCCTATATCTCCCATCGAACGATTAGCAGTTTGCCTCAGGTACATAATAAATTTATATGTAAAAAATCACAAAGTATTTATCCTACACTAGCTGCGCCCCGCGGTTTCACCCGCGTAAGTCCCGATCCCACGGGAATATCGGGATAAAAGGTAGCCTATGTGCTATTCTAATTCTCCAGCTATCTATAAGTATTCCAAGTTTCATCGCAATCGGCTCAGTAGTTTTTGCGTGAAAGAGTAACAAACATCCATACAAACTTTCACATTTATATTTTTTTATTTTGTTATTTTTTTTTTTAAATACATTAATTATTTTCCAAATTGTATTTTTGTATTTCATGTCTATACTTGGCATTACTCATGCATGTCATATATCACTGGGTATTTGCGCACACACTCTAATAACTTTTCATCGTTCATTTTGTTGTTTAGCTGGAAAGCTACCGCGGTTCTTCCGTCGGAATCGGGATCGGATTCATTTGACAGTTGACAGCCGAATTTCGAACCGCGAAAATTTCAAATCGGTGCGTCGATTACTCATATCGATGCCGAAGCCAAATTGAATGAATGCAACATAGACAGAATTGAATTGTATTGAAGATTTTGCAAGAAAATCTTCAAATCGTCGACGGAAATGGAAAGCTACCGCGGTTCTTCCGTTGACAGCAACTCGATCCCGACGCAGTAGTTTGACATCTCTGACAGCGGAGTTTTCAATTTTAAAACCGCGCATCCATGGCCGTCAGCCGTCGATTTGAAGATTTTCTTGCAAAATCTTCAATACAATTCAATTCTGTCTATGTTGCATTCATTCAATTTGGCTTCGGCATCAATATGAGTAATCGACGCGGCGATTTGAAATTTTCGCGGTTCGAAATTCGGCTGTCAACTGTCAAATGAATCCGATGCCGATTCCGACGGAAGAACCGCGGTAGCTTTCCTGCTCACCTCCTTAACATTTGACGTTGACTGCCCGGGCGCATATGTTCATGTTACAACGTGACGGGACCGGACCGTGCCGGCGACGGGAAACAATACCCACCGACATATCAACGACGTGCCACGTCCGTGCCCCGTTCGGGCCCGGACGGGGCACGGCCGACACACGGTCAAGCATGAATTACTTCATACAAAAAGTATACAATACTGTCGGCGGATCTAGGCCCGTCTGAAGTTAGGCTTTCCGAAAATTGTTGTCCCCATATTCCCGCGGGATCGGCACTTATGCGGGTGAAAATATTAATGTTGTAAAAGATGTGTCATGTTGTACTATCTGTAAAGTTAGAGCTGATTTACATTGGCTCATGGCGGGAATATGGGGACAACAATGTTCGGAAAGCCTAACTTCAGACGGGCCTTGATCCGCCGACAGTATTGTACCATAATGTTTGACCGTGCTCCGTCCGGGGCCCGGACGGGGCACGGTACGTTGTAGCGTGAATCATCCTTTATGCTAGACCGGGCCGTGTCCGGGTCGGGGCGGGGACGAGCTACTTTTGTATGAAGACAACTTTTGTTTTGCATGTTGTCCGTGCTGATGATGTGATGTCTGCCGGTCCTGGGATCTTAATCTATTACTGTTAGAAACAAGACAAAACTGCATGATCTAAAAACTTTTTGTCTGTTCTCTCGGGTATAAAATGAAGAAGAACAAAATAGGACTTTGGCGGGAAAGCGGAGACAACATGTCGTGCTCCAGTTTTATTTTCGTTAAACTATGTTGTAAACCCGGTTAAATTGTGTAATTTTAGTAGAATCTTATTCAATTTAGTTCCGTGAATGTGCAGTGTGTAGTGGAAACAAAATTGAGTGTTAAATATGAACTTTTCGTCGTTCCCTCCTAAGCCCCTTGAAGGTTATGGTAAAGTTAACACAGCTTTACCATAGCTCCTGACTTGAAACTATGAGCCCGATCGGGCTAATTTTATGCAAAATACTTGATACTGGCAAGATGTACAAGATGTACGACGACGCCAAAAAACTCGACAAATGGCATCTCGAGAGTCCGGGGCCATAAAAGAAAGAAAAAAATAAAAAGAACAAAATACAAGGACTTTGATGTCGAATGTCAAATAATATTTTGGCGGGTGTAAATAAAAAAGACGATGTGAATTATTGTACTATATTTTAAATCAATTTTGTTAGGCAACAAAATGATTTATTATAACATTCTAAACTCCAAGGCGGCTAGGCTAGGATATGAGCTAAGAGAAAAGATAACTTTAGATAGAAGGATAAGAAAAGCAATATAATGACACGTCAGACGTGGCTGTATGAGCTAAAAGCTCTTTGCCGTTCTCTAAAGCGATTAAACCAGTAAAAAAAGAAGAATGGAATGTGATAATTGTTGTTTTTATAACCTTTTTATGATTTTTCTAACAAAAAAGAAGAAAATTCATTATCTCTAAATAGAAAAATCAATTTATCTCGTGTGGTGTTTAATATATAAATGCTCAATAATGCGAAATGTGACTGTACACTTGTGCTGGTTGGCAAGACATTCCCAACATGTGCAAAAATAAATTCCAATTGGATTCGCTGCGCATATATTCATCATGTTGTAATATGTTATTATCTGATTATTTAACAAATTAGTGTTGTCCAAATAGAAAGAACAGTTAAAATGGCATCATCTAACACGGAGCTACACGAACGTTATCGACTGTATAAATTTACAAAAGTGTTGACATTGAAAGTGGCTCAGATCGTTGTTCAAAGTAGACAAGGCGTAAAGATTACCCAGGACTCGAATCAAAAGATATCTGAAAATGGGAATTTTGAGAGCCCTCCGTTACAATGGGTAAGTCATGTGTAATGGAGTTCATTAAACTATAGATTACTTAATTACCTAAGATTTGGAAGATAGAAAAGTATTTCTAATATCTAAACAAGTCACTTAGGTAGGTACTTGTCTTACATGTCTTTGTATCATGTGTGGCCTTTACTTGGACTAGGAAGTTGAAATTGGGTGTGTATGTCGTAATTATTAAGTGCTACTAATGTCTAACCATAATTATTTAGTTGTCAGTTTACATAACTTCTGTCCAATAGGAAAAACTCATGATATAAGTTCACATTTATTTGCCCTATAAGATTAATTGGGATCAATTCAGTTCAATATAATTCAACATGCTTTGTGAAAACATGCGAATGCCTGTATTGTTGTTCATCTAATAAAAAATAATATTTATATGTAAGCCATAAAGTTGAAGTTTTACTGTGTATTTCCGCAACTAACCCTTTATCTGGGTCTTATGATAAAGGGCTAGTTGCAGACTGTGGGTTCCCTTACAATGTTTTCCTTCACCACAAGAGTGATACACACATAAAAAGGACATTGGTGTGAAGTCAGCCAGGATATGAAAGCATGACCTTTGGAATGTAAGTCGGGGTATCTACCACTAGACCAACACCGGCCCTAAGCCATAATTATGATATGATTAATTTGTATATTTGTTTATAACAAATAGGCTCCAAAACTACTGGACTGATATTAAAAATTCTTTAACTAATAGCAAGCTGCATTATCAAGGAGTAACATAGGCTACTGACTTACGCAGGTTAAACCGTGCGATACAGCTTGTTTCTTATAAAACTTCTTGTCCTTTTGGTCCGAGGACAAACCTCATTCATGGCTATAGCTAGTTATTTATGTAATGTAATAGATAATTAGTTCATGTCTCTGAAGCGAATTTGTTTCACCTAATAATTTATAAGCTTACTTTTATGCTGTGCATTAAAAAATGTGGTTTTATAAAGTTGTATTCAGATTTCTTTATTCTTAGTCATATATTATCTGTGTGTCTTTTTGCCACTTTTTGTGTTTGTTGGTTATCTGATGATATGGCCTAAGACACTCATCTTGATGACATCAGTGAACTAGATCTAACCCATTATCCTTATTGGCTGTACTGGTCTATCAGAACACAGAAGAGCACCATGGCACTTACAGTAACATGGCACTCTTTCTGTAGGCGGTAACAAGCCACAGCCTGTTATCACCATCTGTAAGGTTTTAAAGGTGAAAGTTTTGTGTGGTTTTTGTTCCTTATTGCAAAAACTCTAAACTGATTGCGCTGAAACTGTGTGTTCATAGCTGGAGACCTAGAATAACTTATAGGATACTTAGTTTCCTGATGTGATGATGTTCCATGCATACACTTGTGAAGTTCAAGGGGGTTGCTTGTAAATTATAAACAATTAGCATGTAATAATATGCTTGCTATTCAAATGTGTACAAATGTAATATTAAATTGTATTAATATGTAATAGTATGCCTGCTATTCAAATGTATTCACCCCATTTTATTTGTAACCCCTTAAGGGCCCTATACCTGCTAAACTGAAAATCCATGTCAGGCGCATCGAAAATTGTTGATTAGTTCATGACGGAATGTCGTAGAACTTTTTTTTGTGTATGGATGGTAGGCGACATTGTTTCCGATATTTTAGTGCAGTTTCCATACAAATATGTAGAAACATATTGAAGCCTATCGACATTTTAGCCAAATCAGACATTTTTTGTCTAAAATTTGGATAGGCTTTGCACCAATAGGAGGTTCTTGTCTTAAAACTACACCAAAATGTAGGAAACAATGTCACCTACAATCCATACACAAAAAAAATTTCTACAACATTCTGTCATGAAATAATCAACAATTTTCGATGAGCCCAACAGGGATTTTCAGTTTAGCATTGTTGTTTCCGTTGGCGTTGTTATCCCTCTTAAATATGTGGGAGATATGTTTGAAACGAATGTGTGTCTGTGTATCTGTCTGTGGCATCGTAGTTCATGATAAAGTGATTTCTATAGTATTATATTTTTCATAGGCGACTTATGCATTAGAGTTCTTAGCTATGTTTTTAAGAATTCAGTTACTAGTAAGTAAGGTACTTGAGCCAACTTTTGTTTTGACTATAATTAGTATATTTTGACGACCTCTGTAGCATACCAGACGCACATCCGCCCATTTGCAATGTAAAAGGTTGCAGTTTCGATTTCTAGAAACAAGTATGGCTGCCCATTAATGATTGTTTCTGGTCCTGGGTCCTTTGTGTATATTCCTACCTACCTTCCTATGTATGTACATAAAAAAGTTATAGGATCTTTTATTAACAAATATCCCCTCCGGTTGCACTACAGCTCTAAATAAGCGACAATGGGAATTACAAAAAAACCCCATGGGTTTCTTATGGCTTCTTCTCATTGGAGATCGCATTCCAAAAACACTAAATTGCTGACAATTCAAAACGATCATGTGAAATCTTATCGAATAAATATAATATTTAATTTTGGGCTAGATGGCGTTAGCAAATGTTTTGCAATATTTATTTATTTTCTTCAGTTTAATTTATCAATACCGGACGAGCCAGCGGTGAATGAAGAAACAAAGCACGTCCTCAATGGCGAAGTCGTCGATGCATTGACGAAAATACTCTGCATTGAAATATACTTAAAGACAGCGGAAGGCGATGAAATGGTCCTTGAACTATGGACAGTTAAACTGACTCCTGGGAGTGAAGTGTGTTCGCCATCAACTGTATACTATCGAATGAGTGTAATGCTCAAGTCTACATTGACCATATCGAGGATAACTCCGGCCTACAAACTAGCACGGCAACAGCAGAAGGAATCTTATAAGATTTACCATAAAATCTATGGGGGACAACCTAACTATGATCTTTTGGGTAAGTGTTGATTTGATACCTATTCTTTATGTGCTAGTACTTTTGTAAATAAATGGATAGGTAAGCGTTTCATCGCTTTATGACTGACTGCAATGCAGAAGGCGGGTTGCGGGTTTGATTCCCGCAAGTATTTTTGCTTAAAAATAAATAGGTATTTATTCTTTTTCTATGTATCATCATTATGTATGTGTGTATTTACAAAAAAGTATAATATGTAGTAGGTATATCCATTGTCTAGTAACCATAGTACAAGCCTAGTGCTTAGTTTGGGGCTAGATTGCGCTGTGTGTAACGTCGTGCTATATTTATTTATTTATTGTCCAAATTAATAAAACATAGTAGTATCTGACGTTTTGGTTCTTTGTTTGACATTTTTTCTTTAGGAAGATGTGTCAAATCGTAGTCTACAATTAAAAAGTATTAGCAATTTATGACTTGTAATAACAATTTAATAACCTGTGTTTATTCATTGTTTAAATTTCAGGTGAAAAGCACAAGAAAGTGAAAGTGAGTGAGCTTCGCACACCTATTGGCACACTACTCATCGAAGTAGTGTACCGAACTGAAATGGCCATTTTGCCTGGAAATAGGCAAAAGATCGAGAATCAAAACGCAAATGATATTATGGTTAAGAGCGATCATTTTAATACTGAAGGTCCTAAGTAAGTAAATGCAAAAGTGCAAGGAACTCGAGATATTTCTCGCATATCCAGGACTAACGTATTATTTCTCCGTATTTTGTTTACAGAACATATCCGAAATACGAGAAGAAAGAGCTGGACTTGTCCAAGCCGCTTACCGCAGGCGCGTTTGTTGATGTCGTCAAGATAAAGGAACTGCACGAAGCTCTCAGCCAGAAACTACCTCCCGAGCCACCAATGGCTTGGCTCATTTCGGAAAAAGAGAAAATGGAAAATGTATGTTTTTAACCTTAATGTATAATCAAGTCACCTTCCCATAAACTGTTTTAAATAAGTAAATAGAAAGTCAAACATGATACTTTTTACCACCAGATAAGAGTTCATAATGAATCCATTAACTAAATTAGATGTATTAGTATAGACGTTTCGTTGATGCTCTTAGCTCGACATTTTGAAAAAATAATAACTAAGGGTAAAAACGAGGCCTTTTTACTAAAACTTAATACTACAACGAGTTTTTTTTTATGATGATGGTACGGACCGAATCCGACTCGCACTTGGCCGGTAATATCGACGCAAGAAAACGAAAACGTAGTAACCGACAATAATGTAATTGTTCACCAGAGCCAAAACACTTTTCGGATTTTGAAAAATAAATCATATTTCGGTATTTGTAGATCCTAGAATAATCATATTGGGACAGTATCTCCAGATTAAATAGGAGAATCTATTACTGTGCATCAATTTTATTTAAAGTTATTTTAAAATGTACTTTTTGTCAGTTACAGCATTTGATATATTTTTTACAAGCAGAAGAAATGTTGTAACTACAGTCCAAAATGTATGACTACCATTGATCAAGAATGTAAAAATGATGTAACTGATTTCACTTCTTCCTACACCAGTGTAAATGCTATTAACAAGTTTAAGACTACTTAACCATCATTAATACAGTTAATTGTAATTGATTTGTTTATTATTTCCCTATACATCGATTGCGATGCAATTGTCAGGCAAGAAATAATAACAGACGAAAAACAGTGTGCTGACAAAATCACGGGCAGTAAGAACGTCGTAACCCGCAATAAGGATGTTTACATAAGCGACGTAACCCCACATGTAATGATTTTTGAGAACACATTTGACTTATTTAAAAACAACAAAAAATCACCGATTTTTTTGTTAGTTACAGCATTTTGTAGTCATAAAAAATGACACTCAACGTTACTTGTGAAAATCTTAAAATCGTTAATATTCATCGTAGAGCTCTGGGACCTACACCATTCGACGCACAAAAAATCGCCGATTTTAATGACGTTAAAAAAGCATTTTAGCCAAGGGTGTCGGTTACTACGTTATCGTTTTCCTTCGTCGATATTATTCTAGATTCAAAGGATATAAAACCGTTATTCCAGAAATTGAAAGCTCTAACAGTAGCCGACCGTGTGAACGCCATTAGGAAAGACGCCGGCGCAGGCGCAGGTGAGCCTTCGACATCGTCGGCGCATGCGGTCAGCAAAGCCATCGAGGTTCCAAAAAAGAATGGAGATAAATACACCGGACTAATGGTAAATACTAATGTTACCTACGACTTTGTGTTATCTAGATAACTATTTTAATTTCAGACTACCATCTGACGTTTTGGTTCTTTGTATTTGACGTTTTTTTTGTTGATTGATTATCCCTTTCCCCTATCGGATACCTCTGTCATGTTATAAAGAACAAACACACTCTCCAAATTTCGGATCTCTACTTTCAGCGGTTTAGTACGTTGATCAGTCAGTCAGTAAGGACAAAGCCTTTTATAGGTAGACAAGCAGAGTCCCGCGTTTCACTTGCGGAAATCTCGATCCCGTAGGAATATCGGGTACCAAAAGTAGCCTATGTTACTCCTCGATAATGTAGCTTCCTATTAGTGAAAGAATTTTTGAAATCTGTGCAGTAATTTCAGAGATATCCCGGAAAATACATACCTACATAATTCTAACCAACGTGAACGTTATAATATTAGTATAGATGAGGGTAAGAATGATTCGAAAAAAAAAATAAAAATTGCACGACGTTACTCACAGCGCAATCTAGCCCCAAACTAAGCACTAGGCTTGTACTATGGGTACTAGACAACGGATATACTACATATTATACTTTTTTTTGTAAATACATACATATGATACATAGAAAACACTGAATATTCCATGTCTTCGGACCGTGGTGAGTCCTAGGACATGTTGGTTTCCTCACGATGTTTTTCCTTCACCGTAAGAGCGATGTAATTAGCGCACATACCTTTTTCTTCAAGAAAAAGACATTGGTGCGCGGTCGACCTGGATTCGAACCCACGACTCAGAATGAAAGCCGGGGTATCTACCACTAGACCAACACCGCTCTCTGAAATGTTTTCAGGATTTCCCGTTCGCAGACGGCAGCCCAATAGCGGAACTAGCCACCTTCTACCAAGAATGTCTGCAAGCTAGATCCATGAGCGATGAGTGGACAGATTTGGTGATCGACAATTCTGCCTCTACCGACACTGAGAGTTTGTCCAAACAGCTGAAAATGTATGAGGATGCAGTCCCCGAGTTTGATAACATGGTCGCTTCTATGTTTAGCAACTCTGAAAGCGGATCGGAGAATTCATAAATGGTAATATGTCAGAAATCATATTTTATGTTTACAGTTACATATGTATGTTATGTTGACTAGGGTTTTCGCTTACTCGACTGTTTTTATAACCGGGTATATTTTTTTCATATACCCGGGTCTATCCGGGTACCCGGGTTTTTGCAATTGTTGCAGAAAAAGAGATAATTTTCCTATACGTATTAATATTATCACGTTTATGTAATTATGAAAGAGTGAAGGATGTCAATAAGTCTTCTTAATTTTAAGTAACATACAGTTAAACATTCTTACATTCATACATTACATGACTTTTTAGTACAATAAATTCTGTTATAAAATAACAAAAATATAAACTCTGACACAATTGAAAATTAAAAATCACGCACAGTTCCAATCATTATTTCTTAAAGTGTTTGCCACACTAAACTTAGGAAATACAGATTTTTGTCAATAACAGTATTTTACACAGAGATGTTTATTTTTAAATAACTGTGTATTTCAATACTTATTTTTGAAGCGCTACTTAGTAATCATTTTCAGAGAATTTTGTCGAATTCTTTAATCAAAGTAAGTACCCGTATGCCCCGGTCTGAAATGAAACATTACCCGGGTACTAGAAATTTCATATACCCGCGTATACCCGAATCCAGGTACCCGGGTAGAAAACCCTAATGTTTATGATTTAACCCTTTTGCTTAGAAACGAAGAGTAGGTATGAGCTCAGTTACGCAGTTTAATACCCGGCTGCAATGGAAATGTTTGTGGGTTCGATTTAGGCCGAAACAAGTATTTATGCTTAGATTTGTGTCCGAAATTTCGACTGTAATCGGTGTAAAGATGGCGCTACATGGTGGCAGTTTTATTTTGCGTCGGTGGTGGCCTCAGTCGGTAAACATGGGTACTTATCATACAGCCCTCGTACGTATGCTTCGTTTATAAGTAAAGGAGTTAAATTTAGCCAAGGCTATTAATTAAGGCTGGTCTGTTAATAAAACTGCCGATTAGAATAGTTGCCTGCGACATAGACGTTGCTTATTTTTTAAATTTAAACCACTATTTGAAGATATTTATGTAATCAAATCACTGATTGTTGAGATTTTTTTCTCTCGAAAGTTACACCGTGGGATTAGGAAAATATCACAAATAGGCGACCGCCTTAGATCGCGTCATTGATTACCACGTGTGTAGGCTAATTTTCGTTCAATATTTACATTTGGGGTCGCGTGTAGCCGACTTTAATGTGATGGTGTACAGGATGCTCGAATTAATAAAACAAAAAATTCGAAGAAAAAAAACTACGAGGAGTTTTCGTCCAGTTTTCCCTAACTGGCCACAAATCCGTGCTGTGTATCGATGAAACGGCCTTACGGCTATCGTACTTACTGGTCCGCGTGTTCAGTTTACCTTCTCTGTGTATGATATAGCCTATATTTCGATATTTATCGGGCAACCGGTTCGTCATCCTTTAAAGAGATCTGTTATAATAGCTTTCAGCTATATACAAGTTAGTTTCACACACTGATATACATAATGCCATACTTATCAATTTTGTCAAGTGCAGTGCAGTGACTGTAGGGTTTAAGGTATGAATGAGTAAATAGGGATGTAAAAGACTGAAAGATCGACAAAGACTGCACAAGGCAAATATGTAATTTCAATGCTTTAATGGGGAATTTTCATAAAAATGTTACTACCTTTCGCCCTCTTTGACCACATATTCAGTTAACGAAAGTACAGCGTTTTGCGGGAACAAAAAGAAAAAAAACTGAAACTAGTAAGGTCACTAGGAGAAAGTGCAGTAATCATAATTTTACCAGACTTACAATAATTGTTAAATTGATAAAATCTAGTTTCGATATAAGAAGATATTAGAACAATTTATCAATATAATAATAGAACAATTCATCAAATTGAAGCTCGCTGCACTTCCCCCTACAGACCTTACCAAATTTGAAATCAAAATTGTTTAGTTTTATTACAGACACTCATGAAAAAGATTATTTATTACCCAACCCAAAAAGACTTTTTAAAATAACTTACTAAAACTCAAGGTTTTTGTTGTGTAAGTTTATTTTTTTTGTATTATTCGTTTATACTTCAGCCCTTTTTTTAATGTGTAAAACCTGTAAATGACTTTCGTTTTCGTATGTACAAATAGGAAAGATTTTTTATTATAAAAAATCCCCATTGAAAATAAAAACAAACTTTATAGCAAATATTGTCATTGAAAAGAAAAACTTACTTTAGTTATCGTAAGGGTTATTTTTGTATATCAAGTTATGTTTTCGAACATATTATGTATTTTTTTTATTGTCTAATTTAACTAGATTAATGACTTAGTACGGATACGTTTAATTTATTCGCTGAGGGCGATTGAAAAGTTCGTGACAATATTTAGGAAGGCTTGCATTACGATAGCCTAAACATGTTTAAGCTATTAAATGTGATTAAGAACTGAAAATATAAAATACTGCCGAAGTGTGAAAACAATATTAAACATCTTCTACTTAAATAGACTCCATTGTTCGATTTACAGTAAATTATTGTTAAATTGACTAAACTAAATATACGTTAATCGGTCGTGAGAGCCGTGTTAGATGATTAACCGCTAATTCAATATGTATTTAGAAATTCACTATACCAAGTTAAATTTCTCCAAAGGCTGGTTAAAAGCAATCACACTTTAGAAGGCTTTTAATTAGGTTGTGTTCCATTTTATTCGACAAATTAATTTTTATCTGTGGATAAAACATATCGAATAAAATCAAACACTACAAATTAAATTTAAAAACCTTCGACAGTTTCATTTTTTTTAGAATCTGTGGTGTTAAATTTTATTAGACATATATTTTATCTAGAGAACGAAAAATTAGCGCTAAGAAATATAAAGATTTAAATTATTTATTACAAAAATGCAATAAGTAGAAACTGACCTTTAAATGAAAACACATTATGATAATGCGGCTTTTAATTATCGTGATTTTCTCAAAGAATTTGGATTTTCACATTTAATTTTGTTAAGTCCGTTACGATATGACGCTATCAACTTTTCAACCCATCCTCGTTATTAAAAATTAATGATTAGGTAGGTATTATTATTTCTTATTAAAATTATTTCACGTTATTTCGATATTATATAAAAATTAAAAACCATATTATATAAATGTGCCAATTTCGTATTAGTTTTGTATGACTCGATTTGTTCGTATATTGCAATGAATCATTGTACATAAACAGGGTGTTTGGTGCATCGTTTAACAAACTGTCAGGTACAATGGGCTACACCTTATTCGATTGGTTAAAAATATCTTTATATTTTTGTTAAAATTCTGCTGTTTAACTGTTCCTCACTGCTGGGCAATGGGGGAGTCAATTTCCTTTTATATGTCGCGCGCCACTGGCTTTGGGTCTACCTCGAAGATGTTGATTTATTTAATAATCTAATTATATATAAAATTCAGTATCCTGACCGACTTATATATAAACGTAGAGCCCAAACTGCAAGTCCTTAAGACATTTGGAGAGTTTGTTATTCGTGGTGTGTATGGATCCTCTAAGCAAGGAACTTTGGAAAAGCCAGCAGGATCGGGACTTACGCCGGTGAAACCGCAGGCTAGTTATAAAATATATAAATTTACAAACATATTCTTTTCAATGTTTGATCACTATAAACAAACCACCCAACATGCCCTGTTGAATCTTTTCATTAGACCAACGATGAACCAAAATCCCTGTATAAATCATTCAGTTACTTATTAATATTTAATTTTCATTTGTTTTGTTAAAAAATTCTAATGTATCGAACAATTTGTTAAACCGATTTTGCAATTTTCCAAAAAATATTTCTTTAAAAGTTGCGTGATTTTGTAAATATTTTAAATTGTAAATTATATTTATAATTGGTTTCGAAATTGTTTTTAGCTAGTCAAAATAATACAATAATTGATTAACCATCCGCACGGGGCCGATATCTAAGTCAACCTAGTAAGTAAGCCCAAAAAGAATACCTACTTAATTCCACAAACCCACCCAAAGAAATGGATTTTCTAATTTTACGTTGAATTTTGTAAAATCAGGTAAATTACACAATGAGTTTTGATGATACACGAGTTTCATATAATAACATAGTTGTTTTTACTACAAAAATATCGCCTCCATAAAAAAAAAACACAAATTAAAACATGGTAAATACAAAGCTCGTTTTTAAATAATCTATATCTGTAATGGGTTTTATGATTCCTTTGGGTGGATGTGTGGGGAAACTCAAAATGACTATGAAAGTAAAAAATATTTTTTACTGGGTTACTGGCCTGACAGACTTGCAGCCATTTTGCATTGAGAACTGGACTGGAAAAGCCTCGGGTATCGGCACCGTGTAAAAGGGCCTTTCTTAAAGTTATGTAATTTTATACCTTAATATTGCTAACAGAAGATTTAGTGTAACTAGTAGTAAGGTTTAAATAGCATAATGCGTTGGTATTTATCTTCTGTGAATTTGACTTGTTCTTGTGTTCTTGACTGTGCCTGGCTAAAATACTTTTCTGATAATTTGTGTGGCAAAAATCACTTTCGAGCGCCTCCGTGTTTCGGAAGGCACGTAAAGCTGTTACTCCAGTACCCCTACCATGGGTTGGTACGTAAATACTTACACTGTTACGTCTACAGTTTGCCTTGTGCACAGCGCGCCCGCTACGTTTGTTCCTTGACGCACCGATCGCGACAATCGGGCGCGCGAGCCAATATTTTGCGTTACAGACATACCCAAAACTGTTAACATTACAGTGTACATATTTACGTATCAACTCATGGTAGGTCATTATCTCTAAAAGAAGTCGTTAGGTCAAGTTAGACGCCTTAGGGGACCTGACACCTCTAACACTAGCCACCACTACACGAAATGAAGAAGTAATAGGGTTTATTTGAATATGTAACTTCTTTTAATTTTGAAAATGCTTGATATCAAACCTAACGGCTGACTGCCTCTGATGACGTAGGTTTTATAGTCGTAAGTGTTAGCAAGCGCCACCATATCACTGTTTTATCTCTAAAATGGGTGTATTGAAATTGAACTCTCTGCATCCGTTTAGAAGTTATAGTAGAGGTTGTAGCATGATATTATAACTCCTACTTAGAATTCTGTAACTCTTAGCAAATTTCCGCGCCAAAAAATGTTAGGAATTTGGCCAGCCATCTACCAAACATCTCTTATATCGCGCAAATTATATTCAAATATTATAACGAAATGCTTGTACACATTACTACTCTAAGACCTGTATACAATATCGAAATAGATTTTATGAAACGTTGGCCTCAGTAGGACACCTACCACGAGTTGTGTGAGATTGTATTCTACATAATACGAGTACTTATATAGTATGATATCAAGTATTCGAAATTGTTCCCACCGTTCCCACTGGGAATTAATGATAAGAAAATCCAGTCGTTCCCACCGCCGCTGTTTCCAATGCCCAGTGCCAAAATCTCAAGTTCTTCCCATTTACGAATAACTGAACTTTCACACATAGATAAAGATATAGATTATGACTTTTGATAGATGTGCTTTTATGCTAAAGCCCTTAAGGCTTATGCAAGAGCCTTGCAAAGAAGATGATAATCACAATTTATCATTTTTTTCGTAAAGGTTTAGTTTTTTTTTAAATGAAGGAATTAACAAATTAATCCTCTAGTACACACCATATAAATTACATCTATCTATCTATCTTTATATCTGTGGGACAAGCCTCTTACATCAGCTAGCTCACGCCGTTTGTTTTTCTTGTGAAACATTTATCGCCAACGTTTATCGAATACTATGCCAACTCGTGGTAGAGGTTCTTTAAATGGAGAAATGTACTTTATCTTTTAATTCATCTGTGTGTTCACTAGCGAAGACCATAAACGATATTTATTATTGCATATACTCAAGTTAATAAATTAAGAAATGTATTACTATGTACTTATTTATATAGTTTGTTGTTGCGTGGTTCACATTTTAAGCTACATGTGTTGTTTAGGGCGTTTTTATTGGCATAGGTGTTGGCGCCCGCAATCGGGCCTTCCGCTAACTATCCTAGCATATTATATTATGTTTAATTATCACGCGCGCGACACGCACGCGGTTGCGTACCGTGCGCGTGTGGCGAACCTTAACAGCTAGTGTTGTTTATAAGGTAGAAACATACTCAGCCCACACGTGCACACACGCGCAACGCGTGACGATATCTAAACTCGAGAATTTGTATGAAATCCTTTGAGTTAGAAACATACTATCACGCGCAACGTAATCACGCGCGTTACACCAAACGTTAAAATTCAGATCGGCGAGCGTGTGGGCTAAGTATGTTTCTACCTTTACTGTCGCACGGGTCGCACGCATTACTTTCTTTACATTCATTTTGACACGAGTTCTCTTCCTGGTGACACGCATAATACTACGGCATGGTGAAATAATTCTGCCCTACGTGCGACCCGCGGCACGCGGCACGGACCGCATGCGGGCGCAAACGCATGACAATAAAAACGCCACTAGTTTGCTGCAAGATATTCTATTTAACTGAAAAATGCTTAAGCCTAGTTCTGTAGGAGTTAATTACACAAAAAAACGCCAGAATTAGATAATTTTAAGGGGTAAAAAAGCGGTTTTTCTTTTTTAACCTCGTATGGAGAAGCCCGTGTCTTGACTCGCCCATCAAGTGGTCCTTTAAGCTTTGGAACTATTCTAAATTTAAAAAATGGTCGCTGTCTATGAGGAATTCCGTACATTATCCTCTTTGTCTCTGACGCATATATATAATATACATCATCCATCATTGCATAAACTGTGCGAAGGCAACCGCGCGTAATTTAGACAGGGGCGATAGAGACAGACAGAGGTCAATGTAGAAATCTCTTCCTGCAAAACGAATTCGCTTAATTTTATAATCCGTTTAATTATGTACTTAATAGTATAAATCTGATTTTAAATTAGGATAGTTTCAATTGCGCTCTTACGGTGAAGGGGATATCGTGAGGAACCGACATGTCCTAGGACTCACAGTCCGAAGGCATGGGACATTTGCCAATCCGGAGTAATCCGGCTCCCTTGGCGTCTTACTGCCTAACCCCAAGACTGGCTAAACATAAGACGAGGCCATACGGTGGGATATAATAACTGGGTATCACAAAATGGTATGTATGGCCAACTGTGACGCAAAACAGGCCAACTAAAAAATCGCCGATCGCCGCTATATAAGTAAATAATATAATATATTGTGAACCTTACACAACTAATCCAAAATTGAGACATTAGTAAATTGAAATATTTACTCATTGTGTTATTAATATTTTGTACATAATATTCTGTATACTTACTTACTTATATGATTATAAATCGTTGCATAGTTGAGTTAGATGTTATATAGCTTATTTAATCAAACAAAATGGTTAATATTATAATTTAAAAGGGCTTTATATAAATAAACTCATTTAAAAAGATTTTACCGGTGTTTTTCTAATTATTTTTAACTCTTAACGGGATATTGAGAGCCTTCAACAGTGCGAAATAATTACAGTGTCATGAGATCATAACTTTAATGAAATCAAGTATAGCATTAAATAAATGTAATTAAATCATGATGAATAAAAGTGATCTCGAGCCTTTGGTTTGTTTTTCGGATGAATACTGAACACTTTTACGTTTTGCCCCGTCACATTCTGAAAAAAGGAAGATAGATAAACGCTTTAAGCCATCTCCACACAGGTCTGATTTTATCGTAAAAATGCAATAAAAACGAAATGCGTCGTAGTAGTCCTAATAAAATATCGATATCGCAAAAACGCATAATGTGTGTGTTATTATAAAGCAGTAGGTAGTTACAAAAAAAAATGGAAGTTGTGCTTTCTTCCACTAGTATTATAAATGCGAAAATTTGGATGTTTGTTTAGTTTGATGTTTGTGTATCAATCACACACGAATTTGCCTGACATTTGGTAGATTAATTATTTAACTTAATACTTATAAATCTTTGCTTAACGCCTACCGCCTATATATGCATGTATTTCTATCCGTATTCCCACAAATAGAAACTACGCGAGTACACCCGCGGGATACATTATATTAAATCCATGTTTTCTCCCGAACTTTCCAAGTGTTTTTGTTTTGTTCCAAAATCGTAACGTTAATTACAACCATTTTCGAATAAGACTTGCTTAATTAAGAGAAAAACGCCCTAGGAGATGCTATGTACTAGCGTTAAGAGGATAGTCTCCATTCTCTTTCTCCATACAAACGTAGTTTAAATTTTCCTCCCTGGATAAAGACATTAGAGCAAATATGTTTATGCCATAAAACCTAGGTATATCTGTCATGACAATGCATCTAGCGTTTTTTTTTTAAATTTTCTAATTACCTAAAATAATAACAAAAAATAATAAGATGAAAAAAATAAAAAGGTAGATGCATAGTCATGCATGACTCATGCATGACAGATATAAGTTTTATGGCATAAACATATTTGCTCTTATGTCTTTATCCAGGGAGTAAAATTTAAACTACATTTGTATGGAGAAAGAGAATGGAGACTATCCTCTTAAACAAAACACATACTATTATATACCCTACTAGCTGAGTCCCGCGGTTTCACCCGCGTAAATCCCGATCCCGTGGAAATATCGGGATCAAAAGTAGCCTATAGCCAGCAGCGACCAGCGGTTCCTGAGATTAGAGATTCAAACAAACTCTTCCGCTTTATAATATTAGTATAGATTTTAGAAACTTAGATTAAAAATGTAAACAAAGAAGTATCAATTTTTACAGGAAAAAAGTAAATAAAGAGCTGTCACTTTCAAAATAAACCTATGTGATTTTTGTTAACCTTTTTGATCTAAGTTTCTGAAAACTGTACGGAAACTAACGTCTTCATCAAGCGTCGGTCCGTAAGTCCGTAACACCGGTGCTTCCATCATCTTAGCAGACTTGAATCGCCTGTGATGAGCGTGAACCGCGTCGTGGATCAGAGCGTGCGTAATCCGCGCGCGGTCCGCCGAGCGCGCCACACACCGCACCTCGCGGAGAGCGTCCAACGCTATGTTCAGACGCACGCGTCCGAGGAACGAGTAAAGCGAGTATTCTTCTTCGTGCTCCTTGATACACAAAAAATATATTGAACAGACTTATACTTCGTTTTTTTTTATTGTAGATAGCTGCGTCCCGTGGTTTCACCCGCGTAAGTCCCGATCCCGTGAGAATATCGGGATCAAAAAGCCTATGTTACTCAGGGTAAATGTAGCTTTCTAATGGTAAAAGAATTTTTGAAATCGGTCCAGTAGTTTTTAAGTTTAATCATAACAAACATAGAGACGCACACAAACACAAAAATATAAATTTTTCATCTTTATAATATTAGCATAGACTACGCTTTGACACAACTTTCTGAAGAAAAAATGTCAAATACAAAGAACCAAAACGTCAGATTTTAATCTGGAATTAAAAAACGTAGTAGGTAAATATACGTTCGATAACTCTGGAGTAACTATGTGTGACGTCAAGAGTACAGTCTACCTACTCTTTCTCCGTACAAACCAATGAAAGACTTACTCTTTTTAAATCTTTTTCTAAAATGTTCGTTTGTTGTCTTTGTATTTCTTTCGCCCAACCTCTGTAATAACAAAGCAATATATTAATACGCAACTAAAACCTCTGTTGTATGTAGGCATGTATGATGGTTATTTTACTCAAACCTAATCTAAAGCGTAAACGATACGTTAGCTGCGTTTTCATTAGGGTTAATTTTAGACTCGTTGGAAACGCAGCTTTATTAATCAATTTTAACCGTTTAGAGAAAACTTACACTAGAAAAAAAAACTTTCGGAGGGACTTTCCAAAACTCTTAGTAGATACCTCACGATGAACATGGAACACCCCCTTAAAATTTCATATGTCTAGGACCAGCGGTTTACGCTGTGCGTTGTGCGTTCAGTAAGTCAGGACTTTGAATTTCTAATATTTATAGATAGACATTTTTCGTCTAGCATAATTTAAGTCTTATTAAGACTAAAGTAGAACGACAGTTACCTGCTAATGTGCATGAACTCGTCAAGTATTTCCTCGTCAGCGGGGAGTAGGCCTGGAGACTGCACGTGTGTTTCTTTCCAAGCCTCGTTTAGTTTCAAAGTTAAATAATGTGAACTTAGCACCAATATAGCCTGTTGAAGCCACATACTCGTTTAAAATAAGATAACAAAACAACTGTAGATTTTTGAATAGTCTTACCTACATCTACACTAATATTATAAAGAGGAAAGATTCCGGATACGGTATACGAAAGGTGTCCGTACAGTTGCTGAGTTTTTGGTGAAGCTAAAAATAAAGAAAACAAATCGTAGACGTTATCTCACCTCATCCTCTGGGGCTAACTTGATATTCTTATACAAATTGTATGATTCGTCAGCAAGAGCGACTTTGTAAGCCAAATCTTCAGATAGCATGTGCAAAATCGCAAATACCTAGAAAAAGAAAACGTAAACCTTTCGACCGCTATAACACCTAAAGACCCATCATTGAAATAGGTACTGCCTTTTAAATTATGGACTTAAAAATACTTGGGCATGAAGAAAACGTGATAAGTTCTTGTGGTTAAATTTTGCAAGGTGATGTATGAATAATGATTGATAGGCGAAATTGCGTGAGGCCAGCAAAGGCATAGCACCTTGAAAGGATGGAGGGAGATCGTGGTGCTAAGAAAGCATACATGTGCCAACCGCACGGTCGAAAGCCGATGGGATCTAGGTATCGCTGGAAGCCTAAACCTAAACGAACTTTAAGCTAAGAACTTTTGCAACGGGATCGGTAGAAGACTCGTTTCGGAGGTCAAGATTCACTTCGGGTCGTTGAGCCGACGGAGTAAGTAGTAGATAATTATTGTAAAATGTGAAATAACTATGAGGTTCAATTATTATTTCAACATTTCTGTACACAGTTACTTCTTGACCTCAATAACAGGTAGGATAAGATCGAATTCCCTTTACAATATCTTACCATTCACATTATACCCACCTTCGACAACCGAGAGCCCGCAACATCGGCACCGACGTAACAAACAGGAGATCTGAGGTTGCGCATCCAAAATATATCCTTATTTTCGATCTGACTTCGAAGCTCCGGTGACATTATGGGACAGTCCAAATCTTAAAACAAACAATTGACTTTAGTTTCACCTACTACCTAATTTTACTAATTAGCTATAGGTACACTTACTAATATTAGGTACCTACCTAGTAGATGAAATTATGTTAAAAATGTTGAAGTTTTTTTTATTTATAACTCTGTCTGTGTTACCTTTTTCCACCTAATCGGCATACCTTGATGAATTTTGGTATGACGGTAATTATAACTATATACCCAATACCAAAAATCCCTTACTTAAACGCAAATGTCTACGGACAGGCGCGGATATAAGCGATATCCTTTTTGCTAGTCTTAAATATCCCGTTTTAAACATCTTTCTTAAAAATATCTAAATAGGTAGGTACTTCCGATTTTTCTGACGAATGCGAACTATTTTCTATGACAATATGCAGAGTCTAATTCTGTAAATATGTAGTCACCTTTTATAACTCCGCCATCGCTTAGCCTGACTCCGATCAACTGACACTCATGTCTAAATATGGCAGCCAGTAGAGTGGCTATTGTAGCTCCACTCTTTACTACGTTTGGATGCTGCGGAGAGAAACTGAAAACCTGTAGACTGTGTAAAACTCTTCTATGTAAAATAGAAGCCTCTTACACAATCTACAGATTACAATCTACACGGAGTAGGCAGATTTTGAAGTTCCGGCATGGCCTACACCAATTAATATAATTATGTCCCATAGAAACTAATTTTAATAATTATTAGCCTTTAGGTATCTACATCTACTTTTAGATAAGTTTTAATTCATGCTATTTGTGGCATTGTAAGTTGACATTGTTAGGTGGAAAATGCTTTCCCAGCACCTTAACAACCCTTCCAGCTTAGACAGAGTGTCCAGAGGAAATAACGGGTAGCTTCCCGCCTCTATACGGATTTTAACTCCGTTTTCACCAGCATTCAGAGCATTTCTTCTGGAATATTTGAGGTGCAACCTGGGTACCTATTGTATATAGGCACATTTGATATAGATGTAAAGCCTCTATTTATAATTTAAATTAGTATATTTACCGCGTGAGTAGCGCCAAGGTTCGCCCGCCAAGTAATAAGTTGACCCACAGCGTCGCCAGCGCTGGTCAAGTCGCAGATCATTGCCAATGCGATGCACTGCACCGGGGCTTTCGTCATCTGACAAATTTACTTAGATTGAACGTAAGATAGAAGCTAACGTAGCCAAGATATGCGCCGGAATGAGACTTATCCAAAGCTAAAACCTTTCTATACTTAGGTACCGATAAACAGTTGCGACAGACGTACACATCTCTCAACGTCTGCATGACCCTCGACTGAGAGTGATAAAAATGGACCAGCAAAAAAATTGTAGGAGGAACCTTTTCCTCCAGGTAAGGTGACCAACACTCACATAACCTAAGTACATAATAATATATTTATTGTACCAGGCCCAAATAAAAAAAATAGTTATTCGTAAAAAAAAACTAATAAGAAATATAAACGTTTAACAGAACTCTCTTTCGTAAACGACAACAATCAAAATTGACTAAGTAAATATTTCTAAATAAAAGTTTCTTTATTTTAACAGAACAAATAACTTCGGCTTGGTTGTGTCGACTGTGACATGTGACTATTCTTTATTAAAAAAACGCCGTTACATCCATATGACTATACGAATGAAGAATTCTCCACGGATATCTAATATTAGTGGACAGTTAAGCAGTTATTCGCATCCCGCATTGCGAAGACCGACCGTTGATAAAATATGCCATTTCCTGCTACAGTTAGAGGTACTCTACTGTCAACTCAAGTCTACATAATAGACCATCACATGATGCCCATCGCGGGGTTAAAAAAGTACAATTCTGCAGCATGACACAGTCACAATATCTGTGCACCTGGCTCGCACGGGTCTGATAAGTAGATGTGAATACTGTTGTTGCGAGCGCAACTACAACACATGCACAGTTATTATGATAAAGCAGAAATTCTTGTAGAATCTGTTAGAGTTGCGAAAACTATCTTTTTGAGGTAGCAGTAAGCATAATGGCTCCAAATCTGATAGTGTACTGATAGACTGGTAGAAAAACCTGAGCCAATAAAACTGGATCATACGATGCTTTCTTCACTAGCTTGTCTACCAACACCATGTGCATGGAAATATATGAAAGGAAACATACATCCCCAAAAATACAACGCATGGTCGACGCTGAGCGGGATTCGAACTGTGTTCGAACCAACAACGCATCTTTACTCAATTCGGGAGCAACAGAGCAGTGTAGTAACGAACACTGTAGACTTAGGGACTTAAAATTAAATAGAATACCGGTGTGAATGGTCCAAAGTTCTAACCGTTATTATGTCTAGAAGTTTATAAACACCATCATTGGCTATGAATTTTGCTCTGTATTCGGGTTTCCAAATAACTGCTTCCCATATGAAGTTTAGTAAAGACACCAACCATCTGGAACAAAAATAGTACAGGTATCACTTGACAGGTTATCGTTAAAACATGCTAGATAAGGTTTATTCATTTTATTGCAATTAGAACAAACGTTAGCACCCGCCATTAACCTCCAACATATTGGCCAACTTTTGACGTCCGATTGCTCTAGCTCTGCCGTGTAATGTAGGTAAGTTCAACGTCGTCTTTTTTAAAAACTAGCTACACATGTAGTGCCGCCGTCTAGAGATGTTTTTCAGGAAAGAAAACCAGCCCTAAACTTAGTAGGTACTGTTTCCAATCTGTATAAATATAGCCATTTTAATAAAAGTATTTTTACCACTTTTTCTTTTTGCCTGTCAACTTTGAAAGTTCACGGAAACAGACAAAGCATGTTCTCACTACTCCGACATTACTCCACAATTTATTTATTAGGTTAAAAATGATTAAATGAAATCCTTTGAGTCGAAGTACGTCGAAGCGTTTTTTGATCTAAGAATGTTATATATAACATGTTTAATTTTTACCCTCGACTTGAGTGCTACAACACTTTCCGCTTCTTAATCTCACCTATCACTAATAAGAAAGTGTTTGTCCAACGAATACAGAACCGTATCCAGCATCTTTTTAGCCAATGCGTTGATGGCTTGAGGCCATTTGATTTCAGGATAAACACAGCAGGATATCTTCGACTTGGGTTCGATGGCACTCGTCAGCATTCGAAGGTTTAAAGTAATGATGGCTTGGCTCCTCTCGACGGGAGGCAGTTTCTGTTCTAGTAGTGTGTAACTTAAATCTGAAAATAATTTATTTTAAGGAACATACATATGAAATTCAAAGTCCTGTCTGACTGATTAACTAAAATATCGATGCACACCTTAAACCTCTGGTCCTAGATACATTGTTCGGAGGTTGTGTTCTAATAGTGTAGGTCATAGGTGTCCACTAAGATTAGGTTTTTTTTTAGTAATAATCAAAGAAGGTCATACAAATAAGTTTTATTATGATTTTTTTTTATTGGTGGCAGGCTTCGGCAGCAGCATAAGTCATCTAACGGACTCCACTCTAATACGTGTTGGCTAAGGCTATGTTGTCCGTCTGGTGACAATATGACCAATGCTTCGGCTTATCTCTCTTCCAATAAGATAGGCTAACAAGGATAAAATTGGTAGCTTACTAACTACTAGGTACCTACCTACTTATAATTTATTTATGGACTCTAACATCGCCCTGTAAGTAGGGAAGAAGTGGTAATAATACGCAGGTAAACAATAACGAACTAACGTATCAAAATAATGATTCCATGGGTGTCATATAAGTCCTGCAGTGAGTCAGCTCGAGCATTAGAGCCTTTTAGATGTATAATAGTTTGCAACAGTCGCACGCACCAATACAGGATTGGGAGTTCGAAGGGGCTCTCCGAATACCACTCAATGTACCACATTAATCTAGAAAGATAAATGGCATTTGAGTAGGGTTTCAGACCCTTTCATACATATAGATAACTACTGCCTATAACTACGTCCCGCGGTTTCATTTGCGTAAGTCTTTAACCCGCGGGAATATCGCGATAAAAAGTAGCCTATCTATGTGGCATTCTAGGTCTCCTGTTATCTATATAGTATTCCAAGTTTTATCGCATTGTTAAATTTGAATAAAAATACGATTTTCCCATTTGTCCCGTCGTCGTTGCAAAATTGAATGGGACAAATTGTAGGTAGGTACCCAAAATAAGTACATTGTGAAGTCATCATCATATTGGCCCGTTGTTAAGTTAAACATTCGCTATTTTGTTAACAGATTAACAGGTTTTTCATGTATTTAATTAAATGTAGGTCTTGGCTGTGCCTCGGTCACGAAAACAGTACCGACTACGAATATAATAATATATAGAAAGAAAGAAAGAAACATTTATTCACAACAAGACAGCGTACTTATGGACTAAATAAAAATCAAAACAAACACATCCTTGTTGCAAATAGGTCTTCAACTCAGCATGATGCTAGCCGTAAAACTAGCGCTGGTCTCCCGTTGAAGCCTTGTTGGATGACGTCGGACGGTACACATCGACATAATTATATTAAAAAGAGAAAAAAAAAAAAAAAAAAAAAAGTAAAATACATACAACCTAGTACAGAATAACAGCTTCCATAAATATGAATAACAAAAACATAGACAAAACCAATAACATACAAAATAATAACAATCCAAGCCAATATATCTATACAAGCTTTACGATAACATACAATCACGTACCAACATAACTTCTAAGATGTATAGTGTATGTATACCTTCGTATCAAACCATATTTATGGACTAAATGGGCCGGCATCCGAGGTAAAGTGCAAACCAGAGCTTGAAGTGTCGTCTTACGAATTTCAGCAAAAAGCGGAGGCGACCAATGCGTTCTGAGGAAACACAACCCAGGATCGATCAGGTAAGCAAGTCCAAGAAGCCAAAAACGAGACTCTATCATCTGAAAATACGAATAAATAAATGTACCTAAGCCATTATAATATAAGCGCCACTTTGTATCATTTCAGATTTGCAGTGTGGGTACCATTATAATCAGCCTATATTATACTGATTATAATCACATTCACATCCTTAACTACGCATCTTCGCGCATCTCTGGTGGAAACACAGCCTATCCTAAGTTTCACGTAAGTCCCGCTTAAGTCCCGATCCCATGGGAATATCAGGATCGAAAGTAGTCTATGTTACTCCTTGATAATATAGCTATTGATGAAATATATTTTTGAAATCGATCCAGTAGTTTCGGAGCTGATTCTATACAAACTAACAAAAAAATCTTTTCTCTTTATAATATTAGTAGGTACCTATAGATATAGAAAATCTACCATTAAACAATGTATCTCACAAAATAATTGGACGGAAATAGTTTGATGAAATCAACACTAAGCGCAATGAGTATCTTCTTGAATTGAACGTCCAGTTGTAATATATTGAATCGCACAAATTTCGTCCAATCTTCCCGAGGAGGTAGTTCTGTCATTACTGCTAAGGACAGTACATCTGAAAATAGAGAAATCGCAAACGCTATGATACTGCTGAAGTTGAAATCGCAAAAGTAACCGTAATGTCGCAAATCGCTAAATCTAATTCGCAAACACACACGTGTGTCTTTTTAAAGGGTTTAGACTCTACTTTCTTGTCGGTAGATATTGTATTTTACCAGACTGCGCCACGCAAAGGAAATTATTTTATATCGATGGCGAGTAGAAATCACATGGATTGCTAATAATTCAAAACGATAGTGTGAATATCTTATTTAAATAAATATTATTTTACATATGTTTAATTATACCAAGCTTTATATTATTATAGATTTTTTTTACATTCGATTGACAACTATCTTATCAAATCTAAATTGACAATATGAAGACACTTACAACTTAACAGAAAGACGGCAGTGCAAAAAATTCCAACCTGATACATTTTAGACGATTCGCTACGTTCACGATATATTTTGTCCTACAATACATACTACATTATGTATTACCTTCAGACAGACTTACCTGCCATAAGTATGTTTTGAAAAATAAATAATCTCTCTTTGAAGATATGCAGAAGCACGCTCGCTATTACGGCCATATTGAGTCTCTGGTGCTGATGTTGGCATTCCCTGCATTCATATCTAAACGCCCATATGAAGCACCTGTCGAATAAGTAATAACGTTAGAGTAAAAAAGAACATATAAACGTATAGATATGCGACAACGTAAATCACATGATTACTGCAAAAAAAATACAAAAAAACCCATGAGCTTCTTGTGTCTTCTTCTCATTGGAGGTCGCGTTCCGAAGACACAGTAGATTACATTATATCATTGACGATTCAAAGAGATATATTGTTAATATCCGAATGAATAAAAGTATTTTGAATTTGAATATAGTCTATGAAGAGTTGTTGTAGATCGTCAGGCACCATATTTACATTAATAATGTCCAAATAACTGTACGGAGGCATATAAGCTTTATGTGTCTTACGGGGGGTACCGTCCTTAACGCATAACTTTTTTTGTCCTAAACACAAAAGGCCGAAAATATTATAAGGCATAATTGCAAAAAGCATAATATTAATAAGGCATAAACTAAAAACGCATAAACTCTTTTGGCATAATTTCAATTGGCATAACATACAGAAGGCATAAACAAATAAGTCCTAATACTCAAATAGCATAACATACGAAACGCATAACATTAGAACGCATAATATTCTAAAAGCCTAACACCAAATAGCATAACCTACAAAACGCATAACATACGAAAAGTATAACACAATTACATCATTCAAACAGTCGTATCATACATACACTATACCTTTTAGCGTAGACAATGATATGAGCCGACACCCTATAAGCTCGCTTCGCTCGCGCCAATATGATCAAAACATCTAACCTAACCTAACCTAAACCTATCCTACTGGGTTAGTATTATTCAGATAGGTACACAATTCCTGGTGGATCACCTACTTTTCGATTAAACATTTTTCGCATATTTAAAAAGAAATTTAGAAACTCTTAGCGTATTAACGAACACATTTGCACTTTGTTACAATATACCTTTCTGGTATGGAAAATGATGAGACCGAAAGGAAATCGCTCGCTTCGCTTGCGTGTGCTGTATCACAATATCTAACCTAACCTAACCTACACCTATTCTTTTTCTCTTAGGTATACCAATCTAGAAAATTGTATCATGATAAGGCCAAGAACTTGAATAATATGTAATTTTGCCATTAGTCCATTATGTTAAAAAATATTATGCCATATTAAATTATGTCAATCGACTACTATGCTTAATGTAATTATGCCAAAAGATCATTATGCTAAACAATATTATGCCATATTAAATTATGCCAATTGACTATTATGCTTAATGTTATTATGCCATATAACCATTATGCTAAAAAATATTATGCCATTTTAAATTATGACAACTGAATATTATGCCTTATGAAATTATGACAAAAAAATTTATGCGAAGAGTGGTGTTCCCGTCTTACGGTGTACTTTTAACTTTAGATAGTAAAATGAAAAATAATTATTTTTGAATTCATCGTTCTACCATTTGAGAGCGCTCGCGCTTGTAGATCATTAGACTGTTTGACTGTTTTAAGATGGATAGATTAATTTTCTACTGTACGAACCAAAAAAATACAATAAAGAGTAAACATCACACCTAATATAAACAATTTTCCCCTTACTTATTATAAACGATGACTAAGTTTATGTAACGTTTGTATTCGTCTGTTAACTTTGAAACTTCATGTCACAGTAAAAGACAAACGTTACATAAACTTAGCCATCGTTTAGGTATAAGTAAGGGGGTTTAAATCTAGGTGAGTAAGTGGGCGGTCTGTATGAGATTGTAACCCAAAATAAATATGAAACTAATTTTTCGGTTTTAATCTTGTGGTGTTTATTACTTTTAGCATTGTTTTGATGCTGACGTTTCGAGACCTTTACAGGTCTCTTCATCAGAATAGACCACGCGACGAGGTTAAAAACGAGTTTAATTTCAATCATTCATCGCGAAAACAGAAGAAAAATCTAACCCAAATAAACTTAGTAGTTTTTTTTCGTTTGGTAATTCAATTAATTACTATGCAGAAACATTTTCTTACCCACCTTTGACTGTAATCGTCAGGACACGGCAAAAGAAGTCCAAAATTCGGATGATCTAATATACATTTCTTAGTCGTTTTTAGCAACACAAATAACAAGGATTGAGTCGTTAAAATGTGATGACTGCTATCACCTGAAATATTAAATTTCGTGGTAGAGCATACGCCATATTTTTATCAACCTATTTTTTTTTCAAGATGAGGTTTTGACTACTTTTCTCTCGGTGTCCACTCGATGTTATCAATTGGAAGGACACATAACGAGGCTGCGTTCGTGGCTTACGAGCTTAAGAGGCATCGCCCCCGAGCGCGCCGGATTTGTTCGTGGTCCAAATTGTATGCCGGTTGTGTAGACTGTGCAGCCACTAAGAAAGGACAGGTATTCTTTTTGGGTGTACCTCCTAGATAGATAGATAGATTCCAAACAAATTAATTCCTAAATATTGTAACACCAAAATAACATAGGTGGCACAATAGGCGGTCTTAACGCTTAACGCAATAGGTCCTTCCACCCAACCTTTGGATGAACAAAAAGTGAAGAAAGATGAAACTACTACTAGTTCTATTACTACCCAATTGCCTACGAGTGAACGATATATTCTAGGAAAACGAGTAAGTTATGTATTTATCATAAAAAGGGTTTATTAAAAGGCTAGTAAATAGTATAAAGCTAAAACGTAGGTATGGTAAATTAACATGTAAGTACGTAGGTACATACCTAATATTAAATTCATATCTCTTGTATCCCCTGGCTGATCATAAACAGGTAAATCTCTGTTCGGAAAATATGGGTTGAAACGATAAAATATATTTTCTATTATGTTCTGTTTCATAAATTCTATACCTGTACACAACAATTTGTTTAATTCAATAAATATTATTGAACACAATTTGTTATACAACAAGCTGTACCACAAGTTAAGAGGACAGTCTCCATTCTCTTTCTCCATACAAACGTAGTTTAAATTTTCCTCCCTGGATAAAGACATTAGAGCAAATATGTTTATGCCATAAAACCTATATCTGTCATGACAATGCATCTACCTTTTTTTTTCTAATTAAAATAATAATAAAATGAAAAAAATAAAAAAGGTAGATGCATAGTCATGACAGATATAAGTTTTATGGCATAAACATATTTGCTCTAATGTCTTTATCCAGGGAGGAAAATGTAAACTACGTTTGTATGGAGAAAGAGAATGGAGACTATCCTCTTAAAAAAAAGTTTCGTAATTCCTGGTTGAGGTACTTAATATCAACTAAAATACATCTTCTTTGCGTTGCGCAGTCGGGTAAAAATTCACTCGCGGCGAGTTTCGCGTGGCGTCTCTGATCTAGTTCGTTAGGACGCAATTTCGAGCCTCGTCGCGAGGGAACTTTTAAAATATAAAATAATTAGTGCATAAAAAAATCTTATTTACGGAACTGCGAGGCTGCCGCGGTTGTATCGTTGACAGCAATCGATGCCGACGCGGTAGTTTGACATCTCTGACAGCGGAGTTTTCAATTTTAAAACCGCGCATCCATGGCCGTCAGCCGTCGATTTGAAGATTTTCTGTCAAAATCTTCAATTCAATTCAATTCTGTCTGTGTTGCATTCATTCAATTTGGCTTCGGCATCGATATGAGTAATCGACGCGTCGATTTGAAATTTTCGCGGTTCGAAATTCGGCTGTCTACTGTCAAATGAATCCGATCCCGATGCCGACGGAACAACCGCGGTAGCCTCGCGGTTTGGTACTTACAATTTTCTTCACTGTCACATGCCAATAAAAGAGCAATCCTCAAATAGGTAGGAAACCTATGAGAAGTCGACATAGCAATCATCCTCACGGTCGTTTCGCGAAGTACCGGAGCCGCTGCAGCGAGGGTGTGTCGAAGCTTCGCCTGGCTCTGTGCTCGGACCGAGTCCGGAGCTGACAGGTGCCAGATTAGAGCTTTGGAGATGATGTCAAAGTGGTGGTCACTCTCTAGTCGCATTAGGAGGTAGCCTGAAATATCGTGTACCTATTGACAAATTTCTACAGAGAATTTACTTAAACAAATAAATAAATGAATATTGCAGGACATTGCACAGAACTCCATCTAGCCCCAAACTAAGCAACTAGGCATATAGGCGCCGCAATGGCCGTCAAATAAACAGTTCCGAAACTCGGTCCAACCAAATTTGAGTTCTACTTAAGCTCTCCAGCTCTCCAACTCAAAAAATCCCATAGTCATTTTAAATTTAATAACTGCACAATTATTAAGGTACCTACCCATTCAATTAATTAAGTAGGCCTCAACTTTAAAGTGACGTTTCTGTATGCAGGCGCGAAAAGCCATATTAGCAGGGCAGAGAAAATCCCCAACGATAGGGAAATCAACCATAACCCCCCGGTACTCATTGGCCTCACAATCGAGTACCTACCTATGATTTCGTCGTTGACTATTTAGGTACCGTAAAATGTTTCTACTTTGCTCCCCTATGAGGCTATGGGCAACTATGCTCCTAACAAAATAAATGTTTGATCGCCAAGCTTAACCTCGCTTTAAGTCTAACAAATCAGATATTTCGAATTTTTCGAATAAGTTCACAATAAAATGAAATGTTACAAATATTTGAACATATTAGGCGATCAAACATTTAATTTCATAGAAGCACAGTTACCCCTAAGGGAGCAAAGTAGGAACATTTTAAGGTACTTTGTTGATTTTTATATTATTACTAGCTGACCCGACAGACGTTGTCCTGTCGTTTAGTATAAAAAAATAAAATTCATCAAAATCGGTTTAGCATTTTTTCTTTCATAAGAACCTTCTCCTGACAATAGCAAACACAACAAAAAAAGAATTATCGAAATCGGTCCAGCCGTTCACGCGTGATGTCGTGACAACGGAACGGGTTTCATTTTTAGGGTTCCGTACCTAAAGGTAAAAACGGGACCCTATTACTGAGACTTCGCTGTCTGTCTGTCTGTCTGTCTGTCTGTCTGTCTGTCCGTCCGTCCGTCTGTCCGTCTGTCACCAGGCTGTATCTCATGAACCGTCATAGCTAGAATGTTGAAATTTTCACAGAAGATGTATTTCGGTTGCCGCTACAACAACAAATACTAAAAACAAAATAAAACAATTATTTAAAAGGGGCTCCCATACAACAAACGTGTCTCAAAAATAACAAGGAGTTTGGTACAATGTGAGGTCGCTTCTGATTGGTCAGGACAAATCGAGTTGGTCATGGAATTCAAACTGCCTTACTTACCAAAGAGTTTCTTTTATGTTTCAGATTTTCTTTGTGCCAAGGTTTTTTTTTTTTTTTTTGAGTGATTCGATCGTTTGATGGGAGTAAGAATCGAAGATAAATATTTCATATTTTCCTATTAAATTTAAAAATTGGTTGTTGTAAACCATTTTAGGGTTCCGTATCCAATTGTGATAGTGGTACGGAACCCTTTGTGCGCGAGTGTCGCACTTGCCCCGTTTTTATATATATAGATTTAGGTACCACCAACTTCCTAAATAAATAGACCTACTTATATACGTAAATAGAGCTATATCCAAAAGTAAAAAAACTTATACCTTCTTTGTACGAACTTGAAATACTATACCTACTTAAATTTACTAATGGAGAATAAATAATTCATAGTATGAGCACGACACAAATATTGGGGACAATGTCACCTACACGCTGGGGAATTTTACTCCTTTTTTGTAGTCGGTTAACAGTTCATACGTGCTACAAGTACAAAAGAAAGAGAAAATTATATAGGTATTGTGTAGCACCGTTATTTTTAAGGTTCCGTAGCCAAATGGCAAAAAAACGGAACCCTTATAGATTCGTCATGTCTGTCTCTCCGTCCGTTCGTATGTCACAGCCACTTTTCTCCGAAACTATAAGACCTATAACTATTGAAATTTGGTAAGAAGATGTATTCTGTGAACCGCATTAAGATTTTCACACAAAAATAACAATAAAGCCCCCTGTTACTTCTGAAATAAATGAATGATAAAACTAAAAAATATATATGTTGTACATTATCATGCAAACTTCCAACAAAAATTGGTTTGAACGAGATCTGGCCAGTAGTTTTTTTTTTAATACGTCATAAACCGTAAACTGCGATTTACCTTTCATTCAATTCAAAAATGTACGGAACCCTTCGTGCGCGAGTCCCACTCGCACTTGGCCGGTTTTTTAAATTTAGTTAAGTACTTAGGTAGTATGGTTCTGGGTGTTTTCGATATGTGTCAATTTATGTATTAAATAAAAAGTAACATATTAATAGTATAATGTGTTGTCTAGTAGGTACCCATAGCAAAAGCCTAGTTGCTTAAATTTAATTCTAGATGACATTGTGTGGATCGTCCTGCAATAATTATTTTCTATACTAATATTATAAAGAGTAAATATTTGTTTGTTTGTTTTATATAATTAAGAGCACCGTGTAAGTAACTGGACTATTATTTTGACTATCCTACTGGCCTGTCAGAGTGAGATCGTACGTTATTTACCATTATGTGAGATGAAAAAAGCTTACTTACCCATAAATCCCACATAATGTCTGATAGAATCAAAACATTTTGTGATATCCGACCCCAACAGATTAATGGGTTTTCCCATGTTCTCCAGAAGCGTAGTAAGTATTGTGTAAAGAGATTGATCTTTAGGCAGAGTTTCAACAAGATAGTCGATAATATTACATATTCGCTCCAAGACATCCACTCTCTGTTTCGTGATGGATCAGGATTTTTATTCGTTCAATTTATCATCAGCTAATTGAATTTTAGGACTTTGTATTTTATATTCAATCAGAATAATATTTTAGACGCTAGTTGTTGCCCGCAACCACGTTCGTGTGGGGCGGTGTAGAATGCTGTAATGTGTAGAATTACAAAACTGTAATTCTACACAAAACAGTACAAGATAAACGAAAAGGTGTCTAAGTTTGTGTTCGTAGTTACAAGATGTCGCTACTAGGTAAGTTAGATCGCGCTATCGTTATGTATCGGCAAGACTATTTATACACCTGAGCGGAGTAGGCTCAGGTGTCTTAGATCAATCATAATCATTATATCAATATATAATTAGAGCACTGTTTCAAAATATATTTTTTGATGCGATACCACCTGTCTAGCACCTGCAGGTAGAATCGTAGTAAAATGCTGTTTCGCTACGTTCAAACTTTTCTGATATAAAAATATTGCTCTTCTAATTATTATATTACTAGCTGGAAAGCTACCGCGGTTCTTCCGTCGGCATCGGGATCGGATTCATTTGACAGTTGACAGCCGAATTTCGAACCGCGAAAATTTCAAATCGGCGCGTCGATTACTCATATCGATGCCGAAGCCAAATTGAATGAATGCAACACAGACAAAATTGAATTGAATTGAAGATTTTGAAAGAAAATCTTCAAATCGACGGCTGACGGCCATGGATGCGCGGTTTTAAAATTGAAAACTCCGCTGTCAGAGATGTCAAACTACTGCGTCGGGATCGAGTTGCTGTCAACGGAAGAACCGCAGTAGCATTCCAGGTACCCGCGACTTCGTCGGCGTAGAATTATTACATAGTCCTTTTTTCGATAAGCTAATCTCTAAAAATAAATAAATGTAAGTAAGTATAGCTTTTTCTTCTCTTTTCGCGATGTTGTATTGAAATTAAAGACGTTTTTCGGTTTGAATCGCGTGGTGTTTATTACTTTTAGCATTGTTTCAACGCTCAACGTTTCGAGACCTTTACAGATCCCTTCTTCAGGATTGACTGAGATGTGATTTGTCATTCTAATGTTTTAAGTAAGTAGGTATCTAGTAGTTGTAGTTTTATTGTAAGTCAGTATTATAAGTTAGTTTTATTGTACCTCATAATGTAAAGATATATTTTTTTGTAAGTAACCTGAGCTGAGCTAAGCTAAGCGAAGTTAGCAAACTAAATTAGCTTAGCTTAGCTTTGGTAACTTGGCTTAGCTTAGCTCAGCTCAGCTAACTTAGCTTAGTTCAGCTAACTTAGCTCTGCTAACTTCGCTTAGATTAGCTCAGTTCAGCTAACTCATTTTGTAATGTGGAGTTAATCAATTAAAGTGTTAATCTATCTCAGCTTAGCTCAGCTCAGCTAACTTAGCTTACCTTAGCTCAGGTAACTTAGCTTAGCTTATTTAACTTTATTTCAGGTTATCTAACTTAGCTAAGCTCAGGTCATTTACCTTAGCTTAGCTCAGCTCAGCAAAAGTAGCTTAGCTTAGCTCAGCTAACTTAGCTTAGCTCAGCTCAGCTAACTTAGCTTAGCTCAGCTAATCAGATAACTTACCTTAGGTTCAGATACCGATAAGCGTTCGTACAGAAAGGACGGTGGTTTCCAGCGCAAATCGGCGTTTTTTCTATATACGACCTAAGTCCCGATCCCGCGGGTTTACGGGATCAAAAGTAGCCTATGTCCTTCTCCGAGGTCCCATCTATCTCTATACCAAAATTTATCAAAATCGGTTCAGGTATACGACCTAAGTCCCGATCCCGCGGGATTTACGGGATCAAAAGTAGCCTATGTCCTTCTTCGAGGTTCCATCTATCTCTATACCAAAATTTATCAAAATCGGTTCAGCGGTTTAGGCGTGAAAGCGTAACAGACAGACAGACAGAGTTACTTTCGCATTTATAATATTAGTAAGGATTTACAACAAGTATCTCATGCTCGTCCACCACTGCAGGTCTGCGGGGGTTCGTCTTGCAGGTATTTCGATACCTAATTTTATCGAAATTAGTTTAGAAGTTTTTGTGTTAAGGCGTAACAATCGTCTCGACATCATCCTCATAAACTTTTCCTGTTTATAATATTATGATTAAACTAAGTGCGCTTATAACATCGCTTTAACGGTGGAAGAAAACATCGGGGGAAATCTTGTCTTAAAATCAATTTAATACAATGGCCCGATTACGAGACTGCGTACACGTACACGCCCAGTGAAATTTTTTTAAGATAAAGCACGATAAAGCTAAAAAACGTTTTATGTTATTTATGTGATTATGATTATTGTATACTAGATGCACCCCGAGGGTTCACTCGCGTAAGTCCCGATCCTGCGGGAATATCGTTATAAAAAGTAGCCTATGTGTTATTCCAGGTCTCCAGCTATCTACGTACCGAGTTTCATGGTAATCAGTTCAGCGGTTTTTATGAGATTGAGTAACAAACACACACACACATACATACTCATAAACTGTCAGCTTTATAATATTAGTAGGATGTATATGTACTATGTACTGTACATATACTTAGGCAGATAATTTGTAAAAAAGAAGTACAGACAGAACTGTAATTCTACACAAAACAGAACAAGATAAACGAAAAGGTGTCTAAGTTTGTGTTCGTAGTTACAAGATGTCGCCACCGGGTAAGTTAGATCGCGCTATCGTTATGTATCGGTAAGACTATTAATACACCTGAGTGGAGTTGGCTCGTCAAACACATATTATATCAATATATAATAATTAGAGCACCGTTTCAAATATTTTTGATGCGATACCTACCTGTCTAGCACCTGCAGGTAGAATCGTAGTAAAATACAGTTTCGTTACGTTCAAACTCTTCTGATATAATAATTATTGTTCTTCCAATTATTATATTATTTCGGTTTAATCGTGTAGGTCTTCATTCTAGTCTCTCCTTTAATCAATTAGTTTGATTTTGAATTCATACTAATTCACAAAAATGTCCCGACAAGGTCCCGAGAGGAATCTGGCCATATTAAAGAGGCTGTGTTAAGCGCTGAATACATACCGGGGTTATAAAGTTTTTGACAAAAGTCATACCTACTAAATCCATAAATGAAAAAAAAGGACTTAAGTTTTATTCTATCCTACTAATCCTATTATTTACCTATTATTTATAATAATACTATTATTCTTTAATAAAAAAGGTAAATGTGTGTATGTTTGTTGCTCTTTTACGCAATAATCGCTGAACCTATTGTGATAAAATTCGGTAGATTAGATATTATGTAGAACCCAGGAGATCTGAAATGACATATAAGCTCGGGGTGGTGGTAGTCTATAGGTATCTATCTACACTAATATTATAAAGAGGAAAGATCTGTATTTTTGTGTGTGGGTCGTATGATTGTAATTAATCAATTCAAAAATTAATAGTCCGATTTCAATAACTCTTTCACCATTAGAAAGCTACATTCACACTGAGTAACAAAAGCTACTTTTAATCCCGATATTCTCACCGGATCGGGACTTACGCGGGTGAAATCGCGGGACACACCTAGTGAACACTAATATTATAAAGAGGAAAGATTTGTATTTGTGTGTGTGTGTGTGTGTGTGTGTGTGTGTGTATTTGTGTGTGTCTGTATGTTTGTAATGAATAAACTCAAAAACTACTGGACCGATTTAAAAAAATCTTTTACCAAAAGAAAGCTACATTATCGAGGAGTAACTTTATGCTACTTTTAATCCCGATATTTTGACTGGTTTGGAGTTAGGTATAAAAGGATACGTATCCTTTACTAGATGTTCGTGCGAGATCTGTAAGATGCATCTCCAGTCGTTCCCTTTGCGAGCCTACCGTCGGATCTTGCACCAAAAACTCGATTATTTCCGCGATTTCCCAGCCGAATAACGGAGAACATTTCTTTGTCCATTTCTTATCTAAAAACCATTGCAATTAATAATCGTTAAGATTTATGCTAGACCGGGCCGTGTCCGGGCCGGGGCGGGGACGAGCTACTTTTTTATGAAGACAGCTTTTGTTTTGTATGTTGTCCGTGCCGCGTCTGCCGTGCTGTCTTCATACAAAAGTAGCCCGTCCCCGCCCCGGCCCGGACACGGCCCGGTCTAGCATAAATCATGCTTTTCGTGGGTCTTCACCCGGGACGCAGCGGTTTCTAAATATTTTTTTTTAATCTACCCTCATAATTATTTGTATCGCCCAGGTTGAGAACCTAAGATCAAAATAAAAAATATGGTATATAATCATGTAGGTACTATAAATATTAACTTTATGAAATGAAAATATTTAACTTAATAAAATTTGATCTAAACAGACGCTGTGTATAATGTATTTTTGTGATATAAAGATTTCATTAGGTCAGTATTGTCGAATAGGTAGGCTATTCGTTGTAGGCCAAACATAAAACAATGTCCCTTTCTTTATGGTATCGATAAGGGAAGTAGGTAAGGGAAAGTTGATACCTAAATTGAAATACAAGTATGGCTGGAGAGACTTTAATTTATGAGCAAGGAACTCTCATTATGTGTTTATTATCATGAGTTATCTAGACTTATCTAGGCATGCGACCAGTCGGCCACGCTGCTGGTTAAGAGGAAACGATATCTACTCTTTTCTCTATACAAACTTTACAAACGTAGCCGACCAATTTTTCTGAATTTTATTCCTATTAAAAACCAAAAAGTAGGTTCATGGTCATGGCAGATATGTTTTATGGAATAAACATACTTGTTCTGATGTCTTTAGAGGTAACAGTCGACTGCATTTGTAAGGAGATCGAATAGGTATCGTTTTCTCTATTCCCGCCGAAAAGCAGATATATTCGGTATTTAACAATTTATTGATTGCGAATAAGGCGGATTACTGTAGCTACTTAGTCATTACCCGACCTCCAAAAAGCCGAGGGAGGAGGTTCTAAATTTGTCGCTGTGTATGTTTCTTTAAGGTGAAGTAATGCAGCCTTATGGACTGTCACGCCACTCTCGGGGGAGAGCATCGCGTTTTCATAACCTAGGTATGAAATGAGTTCATACCTAACCTAGCTAAGATTGTAGCCAATTTACTTCCCTTACTTAAAAAGATGACTAAGTTTATGTAACGTTTGTCAGTGTTAGCTTTGAAACTTCATGTCACAGTAAAAGACAAACGTTATATAAACTTATCATCGTTTATAAGTATGGGGGTTAGTCCTTACCTGTGGGTATAGGATCCAACTTCCTCACCAAGGCTCGTTTCATGAGCGCCTTCTGCGTGTATTGTTTTCCAGTAGTACCGTGTCCACAACCAAACGTATCCGACGATGTTAGCGAATCTGTTTTACCGAAGAACTCGTCCGTAGTTATCCTCTAACATAAAAGTATTTCGAAAATTTTAATTTTTGTGTCTTCAGGGAAAAGTTTAGTGGTACCTATTTTGATAAAATGCTTCTTGTTGTGATGTAAAACTTAGATGAAAACAAAATTAGTAAATACAGTATATTCTAACATTGCGTATTCGAAAAATGAGCTAGAAACACCTACATGCATTTTCAGAAAATTATTGTTTTTTAAAACATTTGTCTTTAAGAATGATTCAGACATTTGTAAATAAGCAAAAAGGTATTCTCATGGATGCCAAAAAAATAATCGCAGTGTGACAGCACGTGCTCACGCGGCAACGGTTCGACATACGACTGAGGCTAGTGCGTCAGCTAGACGCAGTTTTATCGTCTCATTTTCCGAGACTACGTACCGTATCTTTAGTTTTTTGTTTTAATCCAAGATGTAAAACGTATTTTTTCCTGAAGTGACATTCCTGACATTATCAATAAAGATTTGAGGGAATAAAAATATTACAAACATAGAAGATGGGCACGAAAAACTAATCACTAATTGAAACTAGCTGCGCCCCGCGGGTTTACCCGTGTAAGTCCCGATCCCGCGTAAGTCCCGATTCCGGTTTTATGGGATCAAAAGTATCTTATGTCTTTCTCCTGGTTCTAAGCTATCTCTCCACCAATTTCAGCCAAATCGGTTCAGCCGTTCTTGAGTTATAAATGGTGAATAACTTACACGACTTTCTTTTATATACCTATAGCTGACCCGGCGAACTTCGTACCGCCTTTCTGAGTCTTTCTGAGAGATTTTCTTAATATTTTTTTTCGTAAGAACCTTCTCCTGACAATAGCAAACACAACAAAAAAGAATTATCGAAATCGGTCCAGCCGTTCACGCGTGATGTCGTGACAACGGAACGGGTTTCATTTTTATATATATAGATATATAAGATTTTGAAGGCAAAATATCTCGTTGCAATATTTACAATCGGAGAATGCAAACATCTTGTAAAAATAAAAATAATGCGTAATGGAGCAAGCCATACATTATATTCAATTGCAAACTACAAAGGTTATTTACTTAGAATGGCTTACATTATTGAGCTCTATAATTTCGACACTGTTTTAAGTGCCGTGTTCACGAAACAATAAAAACCGGTTAAGTACGAGTTGAACTCGCGCAAGTGGGTACGGAACCCTAAAATGAACACTGGCCGGACGAACAAATCCGTGAATGCAATGCAAGCGTAAAAATTTATTTTACCACTGGCGCCGCCAGTCTATCACCACATCACTAGATGGCGCTAGTGGTAATAATACATTGCGGTATCGTTGTGTTTTTATGTCAATCGCGTTTGTTGTATAGGGTATGGTTAGCGCAGTCAGAAATATTTCTAGTAGAATGCTTTAGTTAAATATTTTGTGTTAATATTCCGAAACTACCTAACTACATAAAACATCGCAATCGCTTTAGCAGTTTTTGCTAAGTGGAGCAAACATAGGTAGATACGACTACATCTCGTACCGATATAATATAATAAATGTGAGAATCCCTTTGTTCGACAGTTTTTATGTAGTACATAATATCCACGGGTAAAACATAATACATAATTGTAAAACAAGTGCTTGCCTAGTCAGGCCACGACCAGTGTAGGGTTTCGTAATTTCCATAATTTTACAGGGTTGGAATTTGAAAAAGATTTACAACTAACACCTTTATTTAAAACCTAGCATGTGCTTGTTCGAAATTTTATTTTGTATTTCTTGCAATTACTCGTTTTCTGCTCAGCTGTGATAATTTTCCTTTAAACTTCATATTATATGTATTACTATCGTGAATACATATAGTGTATCCAAGTACAGCCATTTGGGTGTTAAAGAGGTGTAGCCTGATAACTCTAAGAAAACCCACAATGATTTTAAAAGAGATCTCTCAAGAAAAAAAACCTCCCCATGAAAATGTTTTTTAACCGACTTCCAAAAAGGAGGACGTTCTCAATTCGTCGGGATCGTTTTTTTTAATTGTTCTACTTTCTCGGCGTGATATGTATGTATACCTACTCATGCAAAGTTACAGCTTCTTAGTACCTACTAAGCATCTCTGGGTTAAGCCGCTGACAGACAGACAGACGGACACGACGAGACTATTTTAGTCAAATCCGTTTAGCTATTCTGTGTGATTAACACACAAACATACAAACTATCATCTAAATATCTAAGTCTAAATATAGTTGGATTACCTTATAGTTAACTCTATCGTGTATCGAAGTTCGGAAGAATTGTGTGTGTGAAGTACTTTCGGAAACTTCGCAGTGTCCTCTGGCTTTCCTTGAAATTTCTTTCTTTTGAGCCTGTGTTGTTTTCTCAGATGTATTAGATGACGACTGATGACTGGAAGTGTATGTAGAACGTTTCGCTTCCATCTTTGCAAATATTTATTTCGATATACTCGTGTTGTTTTATTTATTATCTTTTAACTGTTTTGACTTTGACAACTCTATGACGACTTTTTGTCAACATTATTGAAACATCACCATAGATGATAGATGTCTTGTTTGTTTATAGAACTGACAGAGACTTTGAAACTTTTTGGTATTAAGATTGAAACTTCACCCTGAGTAACATAGGCTATTTTTGTATCTCACGGGATGGGATTTACGCGGGTGAAACCGCGGGACGCAGCTAGTAATATTAAAAAAGAAAAAAGATTTGTATACTTTTGTGTGTATGTTTGTAATGAATAAACTCAAAAACTAGTGGACCGATTTGAAAAATTCTTTCACCAAAATAAAGTTACATTATCGAGGAATAACATAGGCAAATTTGATCTCAATATTCCCACGGGATCGGGGCTCACGCGAGTGAAACCGCGGGACGCTGCTATAATGTATGCTATAATGTATCACTGAGAATTATTTACAATGACCTCAACCTTAACAGTTATATTATGTACTAGTACATAACATAATGAATATTCTATTGGTTATATAAATGTTTTGCCAATACGTTTTGATTTTTGGCAGGCCTATGCCACTCCGCGATCTGTCATGAAACGACAACTGCACTAAGCGAAGTGCATGTACGCCGGTTGTCAAGCTCGCCTCGCTAGTGTACCGGAGCTTGCGGGCTGTGTTTCACGTAAATAAAAAAAAATCATGTGTCACTTCTGTTATGAAAAACCGGCCAAGTGCGAGTCGGACTCGCGCACGAAGGGTTCCGTTTCCGTACCACGTGATAATGGTACGGAAAAATTAAAAGTGGTCGTTTGATACGGAACCCTAAAACAAACACAAGGCCAACCAATGCATGAACGCAACACGAACGTTAAGCCTATCACTCCATCACTAGATGGCGTTAGTAGTAAAAATACATCGCGGTATCGTTGCGTTTTAATGTCAAAAATCACGTTTGTTGTATGGGACCAAAGTTTTTTTTAGTATTTGCTTTTGGGTATGGAACCCTACAAAATGAGGTCTAAATCATATTTATATCATAATAATATCAGTCATATTGTAACGCTTTTGGTTGCCTAAATAATAGTCATAAGCATCCGGACCTCATTTTTTCACGCTGCCAAAAGACATTGAGAGGTAAAAAAACGCATGTCACTTACCTTATAGCTCATTAGTCGGTAAATTATTGACTAATAGATTTTCTTAAACATGCATGGAAATAATATCATTATGTCAAAAGAACACGCGAGTTATCGATTTTATGGCCCCTCTACATGATGCTAGCCCACTAATCTAATACGGGCCAGCATGTGGAGGCTGTATTGGTGTCCGCTTATGATGCGCACGTGTTGGAAGTATGCATAGTAATGTACATCATATACTTTATTGGTTTTATTATTCCATTATTTAAGAAGTTACAGGGGGGGGGGGGGGGGGGGCAACATTTTACCACTTTGGAAGTGTCTCTCGCGCAAACTATTCAGTTTAGAAAAAAATGATATTAGAAATCTCAATATCATTTTTGAAGACCTATCCATAGATGTGGGGTATATGGATGTTTGATGAAAAAAAATTATTTGAGTTTCAGTTCTTAGTATGGGGAACCCCAATATTTTTTTGTTTTTTAGTGTGAAAATCTTAATGCGGTTCACAGAGTACATCTACTTACCAAGTTTCAACAGTATAGCTCTTATAGTTTCGGAGAAAAGTGGCTGTGACATACGGACGAACGGACAGACAGACGGACAGACAGACAGACAGACGGACAGACATGACGAATCTATAAGGTTTCCGTTTTTTGCCATTTAGCTAGGGAACCCTAAAAAGTCTACTGTCGAAAATCGATGTTGTTTTATTCTGATTTTGTTAGATAGAAGTACTTTTAAAACCTTTAACCGATTAAAACCTTAATAAGAGAATAAATAAATAATGTTGCACAACGTCACACACAGCGCAATCTAGTCCCAAACTAAGCACTAGGCTTGTACTATGGGTACTAGACAACGGATATCCCACATATTATACTCTTTGTAAATACATAGGTACATAAACGATACATAGAAAACATCCAGACCAGAAACCAATATTTATTTTAAACATTAATTCTTGCACCCGGCGGGAATCGAACCCGCAACCTTCTGCATTGCAGTCGGGCCTTCCCCCGATGCGCCACAGAGGTCGTATTATAGAATTATCATTCTATACGTAGGATCTTGTCAGCATAGAGTCGTACGGGTCAAGTGTGCGCACTTTTACCTCTATAGTCTAATTATGCAATTAACCAATAAGATTCAGATTTTTTTTAATTTCGAATAGAGTATTTATTATAGTGTTTAATTAAAAAAAAACATAATTAGCAAGTTCCCTTGTTCAGAGTCAATCACAGAAAAATCAGAGAAAGTCGGAATGCGTACACTTGCCCCATATTGCGGGTAAGTGTGCGCATTCCTGTGGGGTAAGTAGACGCGCTTGGGGTAAGTGAACGCATGATGTATTAAACAAAAATAACAAGTATTTCAATATTAACATCTACAAATCTACATACTAGAAATGGATACATTGACTTTAGTAATAAATTTGGTCCGGAATTTCAAGTTAAGATCAACACCTAAAAATCTAAAAAATTTGTCAGATTTTTTATTTTATTTAGAATAGAGTATTTATTATAGACTTTAATTTAAAAAAAAAACATAATTAGCAAGTTCACATGTTCAGAGTCAATCACAGAAAAATCAGAGAAAGTCGGATTGCGTACACTTGCCCCATATTGCGGGTAAGTGTGCGCATTCCTGTGGGGTAAGTAGACGCGCTTGGGGTAAGTGAACGCATGATGTATTTAACAAAAATAACAAGTAATTTAATATTAACATCTACAAATCTACATACTAGAAATAAATACATTGACTTTAGTAATAAATTTGGTCCGGAATTTCAAGTTAAGATCAACACCTAATAAAAATCTAATAAAATTGTCATGCTTACTATTAGAATACTTATTAATTATCAAATAATTTGTACTATTAAACGTAACGATGCATCGTTACGTTTAATACATAAATACATAAAGCTACATGTCATCGGTATTAAAGTCATTTGACATCAGTCAATATTAATCTAACACTATCATTAAATCTTGTAATTGAGATCTCTCAAAATAATAAACGTTAGTTTTCAAAGTACCAAACAAAACTATGAATAATAATAATAATAATCTTAGTAACAAATCAACGACATCAATAAAATTTAAACATTATAGTTTTGGAACATAAAAGTAGAATTTTTAACAATTATCACAAACAAAATCACCTTTCTCATGAGACGTACATAGTTCGTGCCACCACTTCCCGCAAACTGAGCATTTAATCCAATCTGCAGTTTGCGGTTCAACATATTTTTCTTGACAAAGGAAATACAAAAATCACAACCGTCTAGCTATTACGGTTTATGAGATATTATATTCTGATGACCGACGGCCAGACAGCGAAGACTCAGTAATAGGGTCCTGTTTTTACTAGGGTATCGAGAACCGGGAACTTTTTTGAGGACCGGGATTTTCGGTAACAGCCTAATAAGGAACCGGGATTTCCCGGGATTTTATGTAAACCTCTGTAAGATGCTTTAAGATTTGCTTTGTTACATCTGTAGGATGCTATGATTAGCTTTATTTTTTTTTAATTGAAATAAATAACCATTTATAAATAGGTTTCCGTATCCCAAGGGTAAACACTGGACTCTTTTACTAAGACTCCACTGTCCGTCTGTCTATCACCAGGCTGTATCTCATGAACCGTGATAGCTAGACAGTTAAAGTTTTTATAGGTACATGATGTTTTTCCGTTACAGCTATATCAACAACAACATTAGTGCGATTTATTTTTACCATTAGCGCCATTCTAGTACTATACTTGCGCCAGTAGTAGATATTAATAACATTGCGTTCACGAATTTCGATTGGTGTGATAATGGTACGGAACCCTTTGTGCGCGAGTCCAACTCGTACTTGGCCGGTTTTTTACGTCATAAATCAATAATTGAATCACAAATTATAATTTAACAAATATTAAGTGTCTATTAACATTAGCTAGACAAAATCAAATTCTAAAATCACATAATTGCGTAGTCTCTCACTCATCATTTAGTATCTGGCATAAAATATAGTTAAAATAAGACTAATCATTTAAATAAAGTAAATCAATTAGTACTAAAATATGGTTTAAATATAAAGACAAGTTTGAAAATAAGAATTAAGAGTAAAGATAGTAAAAAATACATTATTTTTGCTTTCCACCACACGAAATATATTTTTCCCGAAAGTCCCGAAAATCCCGGGATTTCCCGGTTCTTTTGCTGTTTAAGAGAACCGGGAAATCCCGGGAATAAAAATCTGAGAACCGGGATTTTCGGGACTTTCGGGAAAAATATATTTCGTGTGGTGGAAAGCAAAAATAATGTATTTTTTACTATCTTTACTCTTAATTCTTATTTTCAAACTGGTTCTATACCCTAGTTTTTACCCTTTGGGTATGGAACCCTACAAAATGAGGTCTAAATCATATTTATATCATAATAATATCAGTCATATTGTAACGCTTTTGGTTGCCTAAATAATAGTCATAAGCATCTGGACCTCCATTTTTCACGCTGCCATAAGACATTGAGAGGTAAAAAAAACGCATGTCACTTACCTATAGCTTATTAGTCGGCAAATTATTGACTAAATTTTCTCAAACATGCATGGAAATAATATCATTATGTCAAAAGAACATCGAATTATCGATTTTATGGCCCCTCTACATGATGCTAGCCCACTAATCTATTATGGGCCAGCATGTGGAGACTGCATTGGTGTCGGCTTATGGTGCGCGGGATGGATGTGGAAATAGTAAAAATAAATAAATTAAAACTTTTTTTATTCTTCAAAATACCCTCCTTTCTGCCGTATTCGGGTAAAAAACTTTAAATAGACAACCCTATTGCGAAATTTGACACTTATTTGAATTTAGAATTGTTAAAGCCCGTTTTCAGAACACAGGTATTGCTTGGTGATCTGAATTGCGCTTTATTGTGTCTTTGCAAGGATCACTATTATTTAAATGACGTTCAACAGTGTAGCTTCTGTACTTGTACTATTTATGTATTCTGTGTTTTTGGTAAAGGGCATAAAAACTATTTGGTTTTCCTCCAAGAACGTGTTTCCCGAATTTCCCACGCAACTGGGGCTTACGCTGCGCTGGAGGAACCGCAGCGCACTGCTAGTCACAAATAAATTACGATAGCGTGGTTTCTCAAAAAATCATGATTTAAAAGAACGCGTAAAAATCGATTTGCATTTAATTAATTTCGAGCAGACAGACGAGACGCTTCGAATTAGGACAGATAAATCATTCTGATCTCGGATGATGTTACGCAAGTGATTGCAAAGTGTTAGTGACATGACATCTATTTGAGTTGTCGAACGATGCTCGATCGTTAGGTCAGCAGGTTAGAGATAAAATATACAAATCTATTATCTATCTATCTATCTATTACTATTATAAAGCGGAAGAGTTTGTTTGTTTTTTTGTTTGTTTGAACGCGCTAATCTCAGGAACCACTGGTCCGATTTCAAAAATTCTTTCGGGGTTGGATAGTCCATTTATTGAGGAAGGCTATAGGCTATTTTGATCCCGATATTCCCACGGGATCGGGACTTATGCGGGTGAAACCGCGGGGAGCTGCTATCATAACTAAATATTCAGTTAGCTACACTTCTACACTAATATTTTAAAGAGAAAAGATTTGTTTTTTTTTGTGTGTATGTTTGTAATGAATAAACTCAAAACTACTGTGCTGATTTTAAAAATTCTTCCACCATTAGAAAGCTACATTATCGAGGAGTAACATTGGCTACTTTTGATCCTGATATTCCCACGGGATCGGGACTTACGCAGGTGGAACCGCAGGACGCAGCTGGTGAAAGAATCTTGGAAATCGGTCTAGTTTTTGATCTTATTCATTAAAAACATACAGACACACGTACACACAAAAATACAAATCTTTGTAATATTCGTGTAGATTTACCTACCCATACAGGATTGAATACGTATAAAATGTGCGTTATTAAATATTGAATATAATATTAAACAAATAGTTTAAGTAATGGAGACTAACATAAGATACTTTTGACTTCCATAATCCCTCGGGATCGGGATTTACGCGGTTGAAACTTTGGAGCTCAGTTAGTACATAATAAAGGTAAAGTGCATTTCTTTACAATTTAGGAACAAAGTCGCTCAGTTATGTCACACAACTGAGCGACTTTCAACTTGTGTGTGTGTAACCTCAACACAATAAAATCTTAAAGATTTTGTATGAAAAGTCATAACATCCTTTCTACAGTTAGAAGTTCAATATCTTGGGTGTCACAGAATACATCATACTAAGACTAATCCCGCACCTGTCTGCGCGTGCGCCGCCATAGAATAGTCAACAGAATAGACGCTCAAATTAAACTCACGGACCAACGCGAATAATGAGAGGGAGGCAACAAGTTTCCAGTTAGTCGTTCTCCGTCCGTTTCGACGGTCGCACGTCCCAATCTCGCGTCGTTTTTTCCTCTCTCACTCTCGTTTCCCAAAGCAACCACCACCATTAGTTTTCCCATCGAGAAAACCAAGTGGAATAAGTATTAAAAAAAATAGTTTGGACAGTGTTTGGATTTATTGCAGCAGTTAAATTAATAAACAAGCAGGTGAGTTTGTTTAGAGTTATTATAATGTTAGATAAGTAAGTGAATTGAGTTTCTTTTGAATAGTTGGACTTACGTGTTTAAATGCTGTTTTGTTGACTTATTACGTTTTTAATGATAGTGGTAAAGAACATGCATGGCTATTAGTTAATGATTATCTTAATGTCAACTACCGGGTCTTGTTTATTTGCGGTTTGTTTTAGATTGTAGGATTCTAACTGCGAATCTATTTAGAAAAATGCTTTATTGAATTCTAATTAGAATTCTAGTGATGTTAAGTATAAAAGTTTGATTTTCTTCTTTACTTTACATCATTAATTGCTTGCAGGTGTACACAAATGCTAAAACGAATCAAAATTTTCTATAGTATTTTTTTTTTCATTGTTACATAAAAAATCTGCATATTATGTGAAGGTTATTAGGTTGTTTTTATTTCTATATATTTTTTAATCTAGTAGGTTATTGGAAACAAATCTAGTTTTCTGCCATTCTTTCCTAATGGTTGAAGAAAATTTGTTGTTTTGAAAGATCCTATTTGATTAGCATAGAGTACTATATAGTACCAAGTATTATCATTATGACAGGATACAAGTACCTAGGTGGGCCTTGTATTCCAATGGTTTATATAGTCTACATTTTATGTCAATGTGAAAGGCAGGACTGATTGCTATGAAACTACCTACGTGTAGCTGGAGACCTGAAAAACACATTGGCTACTTTTTTATACATACGCAGGTGAAATGAATCTGTAAATAAAAAACCGGTCAAGTGCGAGTGGGACTCGCACACGAAGGGTTCCGTACATTTTTGAATTGAATGAAAGGAAAATTGCGATTTACGGTTTATGACGTATTAAAAAAAAACTTCTAGCTAGATCTCGTTCAAACCAATTTTCGTTGGAACTTTGCATGGTAATGTACATCATATATTTTTTTTACTTTTATCATTCTCTTATTTTAGAAGTTACAGGGGGGACACACATTTTACCTCTTTGGAAGTGTCTCTCGGGGAAACCATTCAGATTACAAAAAAATGATATTAAACCTCAACATAATTTTTGAAGACATATCCATAGATACCCCACATGTATAGGTTTGATGAACATTTTTTTTTTGTTTCAGATCTTAGTATGGGGAACCCCAAAAATTCATTATTTTTTTTCTATTTTTGTGTGAAAATCTTAATGCGGTCACCGAATACATCTACTTACCAAGTTTCAACAGTGTAGCTCTTATAGTTTCGGGAAAAAGTGGCTGTGACAGACGGACAGACAGACAGACATGACGATTCTATAAGGGTTCCGTTTTTGCCATTTGGCTACGGAACCCTAAAAATGGTTATCTGATTACAAATATTTTCTCCTAAATTATTAAGTGGGATTACTATTACTCCTATTATGACTAAATCCTTACGTAAACAAACAATTAAACAGATCATTATTATTAAATGATTGCATTATTAGTTAAAATAGTAATAACTTAAACCTAAGATTCAACAAAAAGGACGGGCTTATCGCGCCTAAGAAGCCTTATCACTTTATTGTACAAAATCACTTCCGATTAACTTAAGTTTATCAATAAACGGATGTCTGTGTTCCGACATGTAGATGCAACTAGACACTACACTAGTTCTTTAATAAGTACTTGTTACTGTGGGGAACTTTATAAATACATTTTTTTTTATGTTGGCCAAAGTAGCCACCGAAGAAAAAATCGGATACCTTGTTTCCGCCCGCCTTTCCTTTCATTGAATTTTTGAATTTGTTGAACTTTTCTTTTTTAAGAGTGTTTACGGGAAGTATGCTCCATCTTAGACTTCTTCTGCTTCAGTTGCCAAACGATTTCCTAACAATAATGAAAAAGTTTCATTAACTCACAAATAACTTAGGTATGCAATTTAATTTAACAATATTACCTACTCTTACAGTAATCTAATCAGCTTAGTCCACCGAAGCCTAAACTAAGGTTGTTTCTCCGACAAGTGAGCATAGCTAACGTAGTTTGCGGTGGACGCACTTGTATGAAAAACTAACTAGACTAAACTAAACTAACTTAGTTTAGGTGGCTTAAATTTTACAGTTTAGACTAACACCCGTTGTTTCGAGGACTTTCCTGTAACTCTTATTCATTCAGGTGACCAGGCGGGAGGTACTGTTTCATAGCTATGGGTTTAAAGGTACAAATAAAGCTAATTTTCCTTGACAACCGTACTTCCATCTCCATCTGGTTATGAAAACGAGCCACAGACCTTCCAAATTACGTAGTATTAATTTACATGTGTTTGTGCATACGAACATATTGTGTTATTATGACGTCAGTAATTACCACTCACACTAAAAATAAGAATCGAGACAACTGTTTTCCCGTATTTAGACATTGTTTTAGCTTATTTAATTGGTAAACATTAATGGACTTTAAATTGTTTTATTTATTAGAAAATAAGGTTTAGATTTGAATTAACACAATGTGGTAGGTTGTGTTTATAACTAAATGAATTAATATGAAATAAGGTTGGATGGATACGTATACGTATATGACTATATAAGTACATAGTCAGGTAATTTAGGTATGAACCTTTGCTGTTTTGCTGGTTTCGGGGAAAAAAACCATTTAAGTAAATACTACTGCTAATAAATAATACAGTAATAGGTCATAATATGTTTGATGTTGTTTGTAAATAAACATGATTTTAAATGTAACTAGCTGACCCGGCGAACTTTGTTCCGCCTTAGAGGCAAAAGAAAACCAGGGGAAAGACATAGTAGGTATACTATGTCTTTCCCCTGGTTCTAAGCTCCCACCAATTTTCAGCCTAATCGGTTTAGCTATTCTTGAGTTATCTTATAAATAGTGTAACAAACACGACTTTATTTTATATATAGGTATAGATATAGATTAAAATAGTAAAATGGTATAGAAGTAAAAAATATCACCCGTAACTATAACCCAACATAATCGACATCAATCGGTGGTGGACAACCTTTTCCTGGATGACAAGAGCTACCTCGATGAAAGTCGTGAGAGTGCGCTTCCGCAAACATCTGAGATGCGCTGGATCAATGAGGAAGCCGCATTAGCGTCCTAAAAATGACATTATACTGGACACGTGAATAGCGAGTGTGGTTCACCCACAAGCTGCTAGTTTTTTTGTTTCTCCTACCATTTCTCCTTTGTTTCTGTCAGTTAACTATGAAAGTACATGTTAGGGTAAAAGAAACAAGTTATCAAGAAAATCTAATATTGTCCGTATCTTTTTAACGTGTTGACGCAGAACCTTCATTTTTATACACCTTTTAGGACCCATAGACCTCATTATCTGGTATAAATTTTAACTTGCTAGATTCACCCGTTCCTTAGATAATCGGTGGTGACACACAGCCAGACTGACAAGAAAGTAATCTAGAAATATTTTACAAGGAGAAATACATCATCAAAAATCCTCCCATGACAGGATTCTGTGCCCCTCGCTTGCCGGGCGAGCTTACATAAAGAAATATTAAGAAAGTAATCTTTAAAGGAATTCCTTTTTCACGTTTTGATGTACCCTAAAAAGTCTAACTGTAAATACTTAATTCCCCTGCGCAGTTTTCAGCAGCATATTTCTTTTTTGTTCCCTCTCAATTTTGACATGGTTGACCAAAGTCGTAGTTTTGTCTATATGGTTGTATTATTTATTTATTTATTCTAAATTATTCGGCTCTTGATACTTTTACCATATTATGTAGAATCTTATCCGGAATGACTTTAGATTAGGCTAGGTGAATCCGTACAAAGCCAGGCCAAAGTCGTTACATGTGGAGAAAACTAAACTACATTGAGAAGAAAGGCAATTGCTCGAAGGCGGTCTGTCATAGATAAGGGGAAAAGCGATAATATTGATACTTCACTAGGTACTTATCATCCACAGCATCTGAGATAACTTTGACTGACAACTTGTCAACTCTTTAAGATTGATAAACCGTGTAACCAACTTTTGTGTTCAGTCTAAGAACCCATAAAATGTTCTTTGAATCACGTATCACAGCGCCGCGTCTAACTGCAAAGATAAGTTGGTTATTTAGTTCTGGGCCGATAGTGTCTTGATAAAATCATCTCCTCAGATAAACAATATTCGAAAGATAGGTAATATTCCTCAGTTTTGTTTTGGATTCTATAAAATGTGTTTGTGACAGTTATCGTTATGGCTAATTTACTTAAAAGGTTAGTTTTTTTTTTTTACTTGTGACTAGAGTTGATTCTCATTAGAGCGGGTCATGGTGTCCGTGCCGCATCCGTTCAGAAAAAAAACTGTCTTCATACAAAAATAGCTTGGAAAATATTTTAAAGGAACAATACTTCTGCAAAAACACAACGCATGATCGACGGAGAGCGGGATTCGAACCAACAACGCATCTTTACTCAATTCGGGAGCACTGACTTGACCAATTAGTCTACCTGCGTCGGTGACTCATACGTCGAATCTAAGCATCCGTATTGATCTTTATAACACCACTTAGGCATGTTTGCGGCACCCCGATGGCATTGAATTACACCAATGATCGCATGCTAGTTTGTTAAAAGTACCTTGGCCCGAACACGGTCTAACGAGAATCATCCCTAACGCTGTTGGTAGGCTTAATGGTAGGTTAGGTACCTACACTTATCTAAGAAATAAATAAATAAATAAATAAATAAATTCTGTGAACAACACACAGCGCCATCTAGCCCCGTGGTAAGCGACTAAGACTAAGACAAAGAATTACTTAAAGACCTGTTACGGCATTCATGGACGATCGCTCAGGCGCAACGTTAATTGATAAGTCGGTATTTTTTAATACATTGTATTGTCGATTAAAACCTGTGGTTAAACCCAAACAGAACATAAACTAACTTATTTATTGACATTTGCCAGACTTTCGCTTTCTCTAGTACCAAACCACCCAAGCACCTATTTACGATTGATTATGGAGCGAAAGTATATACACATAAACTAAGAAAATTACATTTTAAATAGCGCTCCAGACGAAAATGTCGGCATGGTTGTTTATTGCTTTTAAAAGTCAGAGTAAATTATGCAGTTAAAAGGGATATATCAATAGGTACCTTACTATACTTATGTATTATGATTACTACTGGCAGTTTTGTGAACAGTGCCTATCATACTTCTATGCTTGCTATCATACTATGTTTATGTATAGCAAAACTTAAACTAGGTACTATGAGAAAAAAACCCATCAGTTTCTTGTGTATTCTTCTCATTGGAGGTAAATTAAAGATCATGTATTGATATCATTTAATTTTTCATTTGTTTTTAATTTAATTTAATTTCAAATAACTATGGATATAAAAAATCTGGAATAAATTTTCGGAATAAACTAAATAAATGGAACGTTTATAAGTAAGACAGATTATATTTTAAGCTTTTTGGTAGTTACTCAAGGAGTAAATCCACCTACCATTACATCGCACACCTGTCGTTGCATTAATATTCCAAGAATTCAGTTTCATAAAGAAAACAATACCAACAACCTGACCTTAACAAAGGTGTGTTGTGTAATCAATTACTAACAATAATTAGTTGTTGGTATTTTATAATGTAATATAAATAAACACGTCACCCACGCGACGCGACGCGGCGGTTGTTTCTGGCGAGACAAATAAGCTACCTACAGTGTTTTAAAACGATTTGACTACGATATAAATATTTAACAGTCATATTGTCCTATAAATTGCGTGGTACGTTATCCCGGTCCTACGCTCAAAAGTAGCAGTACAGATCTCCGTTATCTATCTACCACAATCGAGAGTTTCGTATAGGAAATTGTTGGGCGTCTCATCAAGATGAAGCTGCTCACGGAAAACTAGCTTGATAGTAATCACTTTGCAAAAATGTACTACGGATCCCTGACTATATAGTATTTGGGACTTGCGTAGTCTAGTTGGTATAGACGTTGGGGTACTGACTGACCCAAAGACGCAAGTTCATGCCTCGCCGCAAGTGATAATTTTTGATTGCTATTTTTCCTTGAAAATAAATTTTCTAAATAAAATAGCCTTGAGCTACATACAAAAATTAAAAGAAATTTATAACGTAAATTCATTAAACTTAAATATTATTCAAACTTTTCGTGATTAATATTATTTAAGTACTTTCTAAAAAATCTTTAGAAATTGCGTTATTATGATAATGATATTTATACCTCCGTACGTGGAATATGCAGCCGGTCTACGCGCGCCGGTATAATAAATAAGAAAATCAAATAAACGCAAAGATCAGAGACCCTTCTTTATTTCGTCATTTAGGAATTATCGATCGATCCGACCGATAAATTTCTTCAGCAGTTTCAAACAAATTTGAATTTCGAACGTCAGAAATTATCGGTCGAAAGAAACGCAATAGCCCTGCTGAGGCCTAACCGAAAGTGAAAATTCTTTGATACCCTCTGTGGCGCGTCGAGCGAAGGCCCGGGTGCACTGCAGAAGGTTGCGGGTTTGAGTCCCACGGGATGCAAGTATTTATGATTAAAAATAAATATTTGTTACTGCTTTGGGTGTTTTCAATATGTATGTGTTTACAAAAACAGGTATAAAATGTAGTATATCCGTTATCTAGTATCCATAGTACTAGCCTAGTGCTTAGTTTAGGGCTAGATTATGCTGTGTGTAATGTCGTGCAATATTTATTCTTTTCATTGAAGTAACTTTTGCCTTACCGACCTATAAAACGATTTTTTTTTTAGATAATTACCAAATTACTAGTTTCATTGGAGAAGAGTTGCATAGAGGTGCAGTTAGATATCTTATTAAATGGGTATCTTATAAAATTACATGCCCGAGTGAAACCCCGAGGTTCGCGTAGTACTTCAATAAATTATTATAATAACGTAGAAAACCGTTAATTTGTCCTATTTCCTTGCTCACTGTGCGTTGCATAGTCGATAACTGCTGGACCATAAACATTTGTAATGGACATGAGTTAAATATCCGATTTCACTCCATCTAGATATGCTTAAGAGACTACCAATAGAATACATTTGTACCTATGTAATCTAATATATAAAATTTCCATGTCACAGTGTTAGTTACCGTACTCCTCCGAAACGGCTTCACCGATTTTTATGAAATTTTGTATACGTATTCAGTAGGTCTGAGAATCGGCTACTATCTATAATTTATAAGGCAAAACAACGTTTGCCGGGTCAGCTAGTATTGTAATAGAATTTTCTTCTGTTTTCGCGATGTTGCATTGAAATTAATTTTCATTTTCGTTTTCATTTTTCGGTTTTAAACGCGTGGTGTTTAGCATTGTTTTGTCGCTCAACGTTTCGATACCTTTACAGGCCTCTTCTTGTGATATGTTTCTAGTTACGTGGCCAAAAGCTTCCTTTTATTCCATATCAGTACCTACAAGAGATTTATAATTGCAAGTATTGGAAAAAAAACCTATGTATTACCTACTTATGTATAGGTTACTAATTATTACTTATTACCTTACTTTTATTTTTTCTGGTTAGGTTACCAAAAGCTTCCAATGTGACGCGTTTTTTTTTTCCAAATCATCACCTACCTACAAGAGATTTATAATTGCATCTAGTTGCAGAAAAAAATACTAATTGTTATTTTTTTACGATAAAGTTAGGGGTAATCTCGCAAACAGCTGGATGAAATTTAATATGGAAGATGCATTGCATCTTTGGAAGTAACTTAGGCTACGCTTCATCCCGATGCTTTCACGGGATCGAGACTTACGAGGATGAAACGGCGAGGTGCAGCTAGTATTTGATAAAATAGTGAGGTCTACGAGTTTTATTTATAAAATAATGGGTGTTTCCGCTTTTAGAAGAGGGGATATACGCACAATTACTGCCTATTCAATATTCATTCATTTTGATTTATACCATTGACTCATTTTATTTTCGTGACGTCCGATCTATTTCGGCTCCTACGCAGATTTAAATATGGTTCAAAAATAATCTGAGTAGATATTAAAATGGCTAGAATCGTTGTTGGAATAAAGAAGTAACTTTCGTTAAGTCTTATGCCGGCTATCCACAGCGAGTGGAGCGGAGTCATTAATGTGTCAGTTCAACATACAACGGTTATTTTCATAGTCATACAACTCTTTCGCGCTATGGAAACAATCGTTGGATGTTAAACTGACACATTTTTAACTCCGCTCCGCTCGCAGTGCAAGGCCGGCAAGTCTTGTTGGCTTCGATGTCATTTGACGAAAAGATAGGTAAATCTGATAGAGTCTCCCAATTATTTGTCTACTTTCTAAAACCAGAAGTCTTTTAGTGAAACCCAAACAATGCTGAAATTAAAATGTACTTTATAATTCATAAAAAATAATTAGCATGTCGTGTATTATAATTTCGCTGGATTCCCGTTAAAGTGATCTTTCACACAGTATCGTGCTTTCTGTTCTTAGATTCACCGTTGCTTCAGTATTAACATAGAAAATGACATTGCCACTTTTCATCACGACTGTTTTCGCACCAGTAACCTCAATCATTGTATATTTTACTGTGATAATGTTTTTTAGGGTTCCGTACTTAAAGAGTAAAAACGGTACTGAGACTCGGCTGTCTGTCTGTTTGTTTGTCTTCCCGTCTGTCAACAAGCTCTATCGCATAAGCCGTGACAGCTAGACAGTTGAAATTTATGACATAAGATGTACACAGCTATAACAACAAATACTAAAAACAAAATGAAACAAATATATCACGACATACAACAAACGTGATTTTCGGCATAAAAACGCAACGTTAACACGATGTATTTTTACAACTGGCGCCATCTAGTAATGGAGTGGCGCAAGTGCTAAAATAAATTTTTAACTTTCGCAATTTCGTTCAAGGTTTGGTTCAGTGTTCATTTTAGGATTCCGTAGGTACTCAATTGAGATAATGGTACGGAATTCTTCCTGCGCCAGTCCGCCTCCCACTTGGCCGGGTTGTTTTCTTATCTTTGATAGGCGTGTATTTGTCTACCAATCAGTAGATCAAGTATTTTTTAAAGAAGTGCTGTATGTATAAAGCTTAAATTGTGGATGCAAGCATTTTTTTTCAGAGTTGTAGGCATTAGCCCACAATATGGATGGATTTTAGTGACATACTTAGGTTACAGGTACACTTCTTTGAGAAGTGAAAATGAGCGTGACCAGTATTGGCGAGTAAAAATTGTATTGAATAATAGAAGGCATTAATGTTATCTATTAACAATCAGCAGCCGAAGCATCAAGGTTGAATCACCTGTTTGTAAACAGATGCATTGTCCAACTGAACCATTGTGACCATTATTATAGTATACGTATAGTCATGTTCTCATCGCCAACGGGAAACTTACATTTTCATAGCGCGAAAGAGTCACATAGTATAAACAAATCGGTGTATTACTTAAAAGAGACGAAAGAGTCATTTCTCTTTGGCGGTGGGAACGCAGCTCAGGAAATAATCAAATTGCCACTGACTGTGGCTGTTACTCATTTCGTATTTCATTCCGCACCATACGTATAGATCTATTTATACTTACTAAGTTCATTAAAGTCCATGTAAAAGATTTGACCGTGGTAAAATTTCAAACAATAACTAGACCGACAATTCAACAATACGCAGCTACCTACTCAGGTATGTTTCTCTAAGTAATCAAGCTACCATTCGGCCTTTCTCAACCGGCCACTGCTCCAGAAACACATCTGAATAAACAACAATTGCAACAGTGCAACATTTCGATTAAAACAATACGGCGTTCTTTGAATCCCATTTAAGACTAATAATAACATCGAAAACATTCTGTTTTAAAATTTTAATATACCTAGTGTGTTTGTTATTTTTGATGTAGGCATCAAAATTCCCACTGGATAATTTTTTTTTCTGACCAACTATAGGAATTATACCCCAAACCCTGAGTGATATAATAGAGATAATGGGTGATACTAATGGTGACGAGTGTGCGTACAGACATGTATCATCTAGGTGAGTGTTCTTCATCACTTAGGTACCATCAGCCATCAGGTAAGACAGTGGTCAAACGCTCGCAATTATTGTATTCAATACAAATGAAGGCACAATAGAACTTGTTAGAAACCCTAATTACTCCTTCCCACACTCGGACTCTATTGAATCGATGTCCCTAATAGCGTGCTTGGCAATTGTACTGGTTTGTTCAAGTTCAACTAAGTGTTCTAGCACGCGGCAGGTCCCAGTGACCTCGATTGGAGCATTAGCGTCTCCACGACACGACACCGTCTGTCGGTCATACGTCAACCGTTACCGGCGACGAGCGAGCCCTGTGCAACCAAACTCCCCACTCATTCCGCATCGTTGCACTCCTTACAATCACATCGGTCCAGTTTTCACCGGGATGTAAATCCGATCAGCTGACGCTCTATAAACTCGAAACCTTCGCCACTCAACCGTACATTATTATATTGGTTTAATCTTCATCCGCTCGCCTTTCTCCCAATTTTATGTCGCATCGACCCTGGTACGTACTGACGTCATCGTTTCACATTTGTTAGGAGAACATCGCTAATGTAATTATAGCGACCTTTCTATTGAAGTCAATTGAGTGCCCGTTTGCCGCGGCCCATGTCACGCTTGTTCCACACATGTGGTAATCCAACAAATAGGTGAATTTAAACGTATGTTGCGATAGCGAAGAGATTGCTGAACATCAGACAAATTGACCGCTAATTCTGAACAGAAAAGAAACTAATCGAACGGTACTATCGGTTGTTCCATTGAATTTACTCGGATCCCGTTGAGTAGTTAAACTAAACACGCGACGCTTATGCAATATGAGTAAGAAAGAATCTCGAATCTCGGTTTAATTTAACTTAGGCTTCGAACAAGCTAATTTTCATAAAACATCTAGCACGGAAGCTGAATACAGTAATGACGGATAATTATAATAATACAGGAGACCGGCGCGGCGGCACCCAATTAACTCTGCATTAAAACACTTTCCACTCGTACCTAGACGATATTTGAGGTTCGTAATGACGGAGACAATGTCAGGAGAGGTGAAGTGGCGGAGAGGGCGGAGGCTAGTGAAAGCGAGTTTGCTTTATAATAGCCCAGATGAAAGAGAAGTGAATTATTTCATTTGTACCAGAGCGTTTGCGGGGCGTTTGCCTTGCGGTCACTCGATTCGTGATGGTCATTAATCGAGGCACGCATCTGCGATTCATGCAACAACATGGTTCATTTTATTTCAAGATATGCTGCGTAACCACTGACAGAATACTGAGGTTTAGTTTGATTGAGATTCTCGGCTGCTATGTTTTACTCTGATTTAAGATAGGTTAAGAGGGGCGCGCCTCCGACGATTACGCGACTTATCAATGCCTAAATACTAAATAGTTTAGGTACATTTTACTATATTTTGTTTGTCAGGAAAACACTATTGCTGCAAAATTATCTCGATAGAAAATAACAAAAAATGCCTCTAATTTTTACAAATAAATAGCAGTAGACAGTCAATATTTTACCTATAACTAAAGCCTAGTAAAATATGGGTCTCGTATGATTTGATCTTCAAAATGAATTAAGTTATTATGTTATTATTATAAGTTATTATCCATTGATTTTACGCTTTAAAATTTTGCATAGTCGCATCTTACATCTGAAATTCGATAGCGCTGTCCCTGCCCTACTATTGGGGTTATATGGGCCCTTAAGGGCTTATAATATGTGATGTGTAGCTATAGGTAACTCTTGTATCAAACCCCGCTTTCCCCTAGGGCGATTGAAAATTTCACATAAACATAGGTAGTATCTAAAGTGAGGCCGCAAAACTTTCAATCGCCCCTGGTATTGTATTAAGTTTATGTTTTTAACATTCGTACCTATTAATTTAACAGCTATATACTTTGTAAAGGCCGTAACATTTTCTGACCACGTACGTATTACAAATATGGTTAATTTTATATACTTACGAATAAGGTTACGCAATAAAATTAATTTTATATACCTACTTGCTTGAACTTTAAATAGCTCGTAGAAGCGTTAAAAAACTTGAAATGAACTATTAAGCCGGGTACCCTCGTACGAGATGAGCGTAGTTATGTCAGTTTAAGATCTAACGATCGTATTTTGGAAATAAATGCTTTTAATACAAAATAAAATTATCGCACAACCATTTTCGAAGCGGGAAAGAGTCCGGAAGAGTCTGGTGACTATTTATTTAATCGTATGACACAGGAATACATATAGGCAGATTACACAGAATTGAATTTTGAATATAAGTGAAAACATGTTATGAACTATAATTCTACGTCTAAATTTTTAAGCCAGTCGACGACCTCACTGGTAAGTTGGAAGATATCCTCTGGGGGGCCCGGGTATGCATAGATCGGGCAACGGCAGATAATGTGCTCCATAGTTTGGTCCTCCAGGCCGCACCCACAAAGAGCGGAATCGCACCAGCCCCATTTGTGCCGCATGTAATTACATCGTCCATGCCCGGTCCTCAAACGGTTTAGTCGACACCACAGCTTGCGTGGCAGATCGAAGCCCTTAGGTTTGGCGATAGGGTCTATGGGAATGTTGAGGTCATATGTGGCTGAGTCCCACAAATCCTGCCATTCTTTATTTGATGAGAAACCAATCAGTTTTTCTGCTGCCCTGTATGATGGACGACGCGATTTAAGGCGGTCGGGGGGTGGCTGGGTGAAGATTTGGTGAATTGGTAGGTCAAACCCGTATTTTGTCTGCTTCTCTTTTCAACGCTTGCTTTCTGCGGATTTGAGGAGGGGCGATATGACTTAAGACCGGCAGCCAGTAGCGCGGGGTCGACCTTACAGTCCCGGAAACACAGCGCATGGCCTCATTTAGTTTTGAGTCCACCTTGTGCACGTGTGCGCTCTCTAGCCAGACCGGGGAACAATATTCAGCCGTCGAGTGGACCAAGGCAGTACACGTCGTTCGTAGGCAGCTTGCTGTTGCCCCCCAAGTTGTGCCACACAACTTATGTAGAATGTTAATCCGGGTACTCAGCTTCTGAGAGAGCTTTTCTAGGTGAGGTCTGTAGGTGAGGGCTCTATCCAGAGTGACCCCTAAATATTTGGGGTTTGGGTTAAATTGGAGGCTCTCACCCCTAAGTAGGACATTTGGTTGGTAATTTGCCATACTATTATGCAGATGGAAGCAAGATACTTCTGTTTTTGAAACACTAGGGATGAGTCTCCAGTTCTTCAGATATTCGGAGAGTTTAACCAGGTCGTCATTTAAGGTGTCTTCAGCCACTTTCATAGTTTTGGTTTTGGGTAACTAGCGCTAAGTCATCCGCGTACATGAATTTTATGGTCTTTGTGGCTGGGAGGTCATGAACATACAAGTTGAAGAGTTGCGGTGCCAGAACCGAACCCTGAGGCAGGCCGTTATTTAGCTTACGTTTGCGGCTTTTCTTACTTCCAAGGAAGACTTCAAACTCCCTCTCGCGTAGCATATTAGAGATAAGATCTACAATCTCTCGGCATGGTATTGTCGCAAGGAGTTTGGACTCTAGGCCCTGCCTCCACACCGTGTCGTAGGCCGCTGTTAAATCCACAAACACTGCGACGGTCTTCAGTTGTTTTTGAAATCCCGCTTCGATGCAAGTAGTCAGTGCTAGCACCTGGTCAGCACAGTTTCTCTTCTTTCGGGAACCAGCCTGTTCGGGAGGGGTGACCGCCTCAATGTATAGTTCTATTCTACTTAGGATAATGCGCTCTAGCAACTTGTGTGTGCAGCTCAGGAGGGCAATAGAACGGTAGTTTTCAGGAAGGCTCTCGGATTTTCCTGGTTTAGGTGTAGCTATAACCTTAGCCAGCTTGAATTGTTTCGGCAGATTGTTATAATGTAGGATGTAGGAGAATAAATTCCTGAGCCAACCGACAGCACACGGGCCCATGTGCCGTAGAAATTCGTTGTAGATGTTGTCGGGGCCTGCAGCTTTACTATTTTTAAGGTGTTTTATTGCATTGAGGACTTCGCTGGTGGAGAAGGGCTCGGAGAGAATCTGGTTTTTTGGAGATGTTTGCTTCAGGTTTTGGAGGTCTTTCTTCACTTTTCTGGTAAAGACTTTATCTCTCTTTGCGCGTGTTACATCAACCATTCGGTTTGCTATTTCGTCTGGGGTCACATTTGATGTTGGCTTTGGGGTGTGTTGTTTTCCCGTAAGGTCGTGTAAGACCCTCCAAGCTTTTCTACTAGACTTGTGGAATGATGAGATGATTCGCATGACTGTTAGTGGCTGGTTTAGTTCGTCGGTGGTAGATATAGTAAGATCAGGGTTGTATTCTCTGTTCCGTCGTGCCGAGAAGAAGGAGCCTTTGTCTTTAGCGTCATACACTAGGTGAAGGCAATGAGCTTCCATCCATCTTACAAGCGTGTCACCATTCGAGTCCACGTCCCTGTATCGCCAGTTTGTGTGATGGCTGTTAAAATCGCCTGTATATAAGCATGGATGACTATAGTAGGGTAACACGTTCTGGGGCCAGACCACCCTGGGAGGCTTATATATGTTTACTAATGTGAGGTTGTTGACCTTAATAACGATGTTGAAGACCTGGTTTGCTTCACTGAAGTCAATTAGCTGGACATCTGTGAGGTCTGTCTTTGCGTAAGTGGCTATCCCATATTTTTGGTGGTGAATTGCTTTGATAATTGTGTAACCCTCCATATACCCTCTATTTTTTAAATCCTGGTCGTCCGCAGTATGAGTCTCCTGTAGATGGACAATGTCTATCTTATTTTCCTGAATAAATTTCTTCAGGTAGTCCGTCTGGTGACTATGGAAACGATCTTTGCATACTGACACATTGATGACTCTTAATAATATCACAATATAAGTATGTGAACAAAGTATATTTACAGTAGAACATAATCCATCGATATTCCATCTCTAATAGCCGTAACAGAAGATCGTACCGCACCGCCGCCGCACCAATGTCTTTATTTTAGTAATAACAACGTGCAACTATGATTAGGTTATTTTGTAGTCGGTACCTACTTATAATAGAGTTTAACATACCCTTAGGTTAAACTTCATCTAAATCACTTGTGATTCACTTCGTAATCTTCATACTAGTTCATTCATTCATTCAATTAACTGTTGGAAAAATCTAGTGACTCATACTCAACTCATACCGGCCGGCGACACAGATTTGTTTCATTTTTTAATTAATATTTTAATAGCTTCACACGACGACGTGCACATAGAACCAGTGTCAATGTACCTAACCTAGCCACAAAGCTTTATTATCAAACAAAAACAATCTCAATTATCGACCTATACTTCTATGCTAATATTTTAAAGAGGAAAGATTTAGTTGTTTGTAAAGAATAGGCTCCGAAACTTCTGGACCTATTTCAAAAATTATTTCACCAGTAGAAAGCTACATTATCGAGGGTTACCATAGGTTACTTTTGAACCCGATATTCCCACGGGGTCGACATTTACGCGGGTGAAATTGCGGACGCAGCTAGCTAATAAAATTATATACGCCTTTATAAACTACCTACCTACACCTACCTATAGATTAGGAGGGGGAAGTTGGTTATCTTACCTCATTAGTACCAAGTGGAGACTTATATGGCGACTTATCCCCTAAAAACGGGCTGAGTTCAGACGGGCCCAGGCTGACTCGAGGCTGACCGACTTTTTTAGCATAACTTTTACTACTCTTTCCACCATATTAGTCCCAAGTTGGTACTCGATGAGGTAAGTTCCCAGGCCCGATTGATCCCCTAAAAACGGGCTGAGTTCAGACGGGCCCAGGCTGACTCGACCGACTTTTTTTAGCATAACTTTTACTACTCTTTCCACCATATAAGTCTCCACTTGGTACTAATGAGGTAAGATGACCAACTTCCCCCTCCTAGTCTACTACTTCTAAGCTTTAAACTTAGGTCCGTAGAACTATAGGTACTTAGATATGAACGTGTTGTCTTATCCTACTAAATGTAAAGCGGTGGACTATATACAAATACATTGCCGAAACCATACAAGAAGCGAATTAATTGACATTATCGGAAAATACAGTGACCAATTCAAAGTTCCGATTTAATTTAAGAATGGGCAGTAATGGTTCCTTATTGAAAGGAACTCTTATATTGCTTCCTTATTAAATTAATTAACAATTTCTGTTGGAAGTTAGATATCTAGTGGTGGAAGTAGGTAGGTAGGTACTTACTATTTATCGCTAACTTGAAAATCCGGTTTTGAAAGAGTTTAGTTTTTGTTAAGTTTTGTCTTCGCACGTGCATAATATGTTTCCTAAGTAAATATCTTCTAATATATAAAATCCTCCGAATATAAACTCCTCCGAAACGGCTTGACCGATTTTTATGAGATTTTGTATACGTATTCAGTAGGTCTGAGAATCGGCTACTATCTATAATTTATAAGGCAAAACAACGTTTGCCGGGTCAGCTAGTATTTACATAAAATTGTAGGTACTTAGCTCATGTTTCACCGAAAATATTGTCTGTCCGTCATCCGCCATTCCTATGGCTAATTTCTCAGCCAGGCCAGCTCTTGTATGCAAAATGAAGGCGAGTCTGGTAGATTTTTCTATTTATTTGCTATTTTTATCGACACATTGTGGACACAGTTTACCTAGTAGACTGACGTAAAGATAGAGGGAACCCGCGCGCAGCTTGTTAGTACCAAGAACAAACTACCTGCGCTCCGCAATCTCGCTTGCGTAACTCCCGATCCCGTTTGAATATCAAAGATAATTATACCTACATATAAACCTTCGTCATAAATCACTCTATATTTTGAAAACCACGTGAAAATTCGTTTAGTAGTTTTTGAGTTAACAAATAGGCTCCGAAACTACTGAACCGATTTCAAAAATACTTTCAATAAAAGCTACATTATCGAGGCGTAACATAGGCTACTTCTGATCCCGATGTTTTCACGGGATCGGGGCTTACGCAGGTGAAACCGTATAAAATACAGGGTGAAGAACGTAATATATAAGCAGCTGCTCCATTAACTCCAACACCCTGTGGTAGGTAACGATACTTGTATAGTATCTTGTATGGTAACTTAATATACGACACCGTTTTCAATTAAGCGCAACCTTCACAGCTATTGATATCATGTTCATGACCGATTTTTATCGGTCGGAGTAGGTTTTTCCTTTCGTTTAATTGTCACGTCCGTGATGTATACAATGCAGTAGGCCGTTCGCCCCGGCCATTGTGATCTCAGGGACACAACGAGATTTTACATGGCGTGCTCTGTCTTTGATACATTTTTTTTGAATAACTAGCAACTCCCCGCAGTTTCACCCGCGTCAATCTCGACACGCGAGACTATCGGGATCCTATCTTACGTGTTCATCCTCCATCACTTAACAAATTTACAAAATTTCATCCAAATTAGTCGAAGCGTTTGACCGTGGACCAGGGAACAAACAAACTTTCAGATGTATTACCCCTTACTTGACTGACTTATTTAATGTTTTACACTGTTTATCAACGTTGAAACGCCATAATATGACAGTAAAAGTGAGAATATCGGTATCAAAATTTTAGTCTATGTTACTTTTCGATAATGAAGCTTTCAACTGGTGAAAGATTTTTTGAAATCGGTTAAGAAGTTTCGAAGCCTATTCGTTACAAACAACTAACAAAGTTAACTGTTTTTTATGTATGGACACACGTATTCTTGTTAATTCGAAAACATGAGTACCTAACTAACACGGTTGTGACTAATTATGCAATAGTAACTAACTCGCTACGATTGTTTGACAGACAGACACATTCCTCTGCGGTCAGTAAACTGTACTTAGAGAAAATACAAACTTAGTTGTCAAGTCGCGCTTCTGAAACTCGCGAGCGACTTGGTACTTTTCTTAGAGCCGTAACAGACGATCCCGCACCGCACCGTACCGTCAAATTATGTATCGACTGTTACGTATTCTAGTTAGTCATAATAGTTGCACATTTTATGTCATAGAGTCACTGGTGCGGCGTTGGCGGTGCGGTTCGATCGTCTGTTACGGCTATTAGGGACCTATTTTATGTTGTCTGACTTTGACCTCAAACGGGACCTTTAACCTATCCTACTTCCTATCTTCTTATCCTCTGAGTTTTTCTACAACTATTATAAACGTAAAATGAATATTATTTGTTACTCATTTAAGTGAAAACTACTGAACCGATTGCAATGAAACTCGGTATGCAGATAGCTGGAGATCTGAATTAGTAGATAGGTACGTTTACGTAGATACGTTGTACCCCAATATTCCTACGGCACCGGGGTCCGGGACTTACGTGGGTAGAAGCGCGGGGCGCTGGGGTCGATTTATTATAAGATTATTTTATTTTTAAGAATTTAAGACAATAAACAAACATTACATACAATTGTTTGGTATAAAACGAGACCTATTCGGAACCGCGGAGCGCAGCTAGTTCAGAACATATAAAAATAATGCCCTTGATTATTTTTTCGAATGCAGTTTAAATAAACCGACCAAGTGCGAATCGGATTTGAGCACGAAGGGTTCCGTACCATTACCACAAACTTATAAATACATTTATTGTGTTTTTCGTTATAGCGGCTACAGAAATACATCTTCCGTGAAAATTTCAACTGTCTTCTAACTATTCATAGCTTCTTATTATACAATAGCTAGGTAGTTCATGACTGGTGACGGACAGACGGGACATTGGAGTCTTAGTAAAAGGGTACAGTTTTTATCCTTTGGGTACGGAACCCAAAAAACAATTTCGCAATGTTATGCATTAAATTTACATTGCATTGAAGTTATTTCTGTGATTATGAAGGTGATTTAATTAATTCAGCACGCAATTGTAAAACTGCAAGTTTTATGTAACTGACTGAGAAGTTTAGACCGCACTTCCGTGGTCGTACGGGTTAAGCAACGCTTGGCACGGTCATTACCTAGACGGGTGACTGATTTTATGAGCTCCTCCTCCGTACCTACTTTCTGATAGCAGTCGTAAGGTCAAATTAGAGGCCTTGTGAGGAGTGTGGATTTTATATGTATAAATAGTAAACACCTACATAGACAGACAGCGAGTGAGAGACACCATTGAGCGGTGTTGGTCTAGTGGTAGATACCCCGGCTTTCATTCTGAGAGTCGTGGGTTCGAATCCAGACCGACCGCGCACCAATGTCTTTTTCTTTAAGAAAAAGGTATGTGCGCTAATAACATCGCTCTTACGGTGAAGGAAAAACATCGTGAGGAAACCAACATGTCCTAGGACTCACCACGGTCCGTAGACATGGGATATTCAGTGTTTTCTATGTATCATATGTATGTATTTACAAAAAAAAAAGTATAATATGTAGTATATCCGTTGTCTAGTACCCATAGTACAAGCCTAGTGCTTAGTTTGGGGCTAGATTGCGCTGTGTGTTACGTCGTGCAATATTTATTTATTTATTTATTTATTATAGGTTCTATACAATATATGAATATTAGTCAGACTGAGACCTCAACACATCCTGTGCCTTGGAAACATGACCATCATAAAACAACTCAACTACCCAGTAATATACCGTTTACACGTTGCAGATTACCGAGCCGATCGGCTTATTGTTATGTCCAAAGTCAGTCAGAAACAATCACACTGAAACCAAATACTAGTAGAACATTAAATGCAAAATGGCTGAAAACCTGACAAGCCAGTAAACGCTAGTAGGTACCACAGAATACATAAATAGTACAAGTAACGGTACTTAATAAAAAACTTTGCGAAACTTTTTTTTTCTCATAAAATGGTTTTTTTCTCATGCCATGAGATTGAAAGATTCTGGTAGGCCTATAGGTAGGACCTACCACACAGATATCTGAACATATTATCTGCTATGTGACCTATACGTAGGTAGGTAGGTACTCTAGGTACCTACCTAGTTTCTAGAACATAAAATACCTAGAGGCACCTAACACTTTCCAAACAAGATAAATCGTGATCGACATTTTAACACTTCGGATTTCTTCTTTAAATATACACCTAACTTAAACGAGTTAAGCGTTCAGATGATATACATTTTAGTTATAACTAGCTGACCCGGCAAGCGTTGTTTTGCCTTATAAATTATAGATAGTAGCCTATTCTCAGACCTACTGAATACGCATATAAAATTTGGTAGAAATCGGTAAAGCCGTTTCGGAGGAGTACGGTAGGTAACTAACATTGTGACATGGAAATTTTATATGTTAGAAAGATATAGATAGATACACATTTGAATATTGCTGGACATTGAACACAGCTCAATCTAGCCCCAAACTAAGCAACTATCCTCGTACTATAGGTACTAGACAACGAATATACTTACACATAACACTTACTTTTTAACCGACTTCAAAATAAAGGAGATGGTTCTCAATTCGACCGAATACATTTTTATTTGAGTAAAAATATACATAATTATGATACATGAAAAAAAAACACACACAAGGCCAGAAACAATCAATTATGGTCAGCATAAATACTTGTCTCCGGCAGGATTTGAACTCGCAACCTTCTGCGTTCTGGGTTCGCCCGACACGCCACAGAGGCTTTAAATGGAAATTGATAATTGGATTTAAAAAGTAGCAGCTCCACTTAGAAGAGACCTCCGATTGAATTGATAGTTTTTGTTTCAAAGTAACTTATATCATCTTATATCTTCAAACCAGTGTTACCAGACGCCCTTGTAAATAAATGAAAGCTGATTTTATTTTAATTTAATTCAGGCGTTTACATAATGTTTAAGTTTAAGCCCTTTTATTTGATACGCAACACGGTAGGTACTTTCAAGTTGATTTTAATTTATTGCTTTATTATAGATTCGAAAGTCATCTATATAACTTAGTAGGTTTTTAATTCTAGACTACGATCCGTATCCGTATTTGTATCCGACATTTATTCTACAGGAAGATGTGTCAGACTTTGGGAATCTGTCAAACCTATTGGGAATGTATTTTAGGGATCTGGCATAAAGTTACTGATCCTACATTTACTTCGTAATTGAATTAATAATAAATAATAAATAAATATTGCACGACGCGATGTTTCACACAGCGCAATCTAGCCCCAAACTAAGCACTAGGCTTGTGCTATGGGAACTAAATAACGAATATAGGTACTACATGTTATACTTTTTTTGTAAAAACATACATATATTATGATGCATAGAAAACACCCAGACCAGAAACAAATATTTATTTTTAAGCAAAATACTTGCACTCGGCGGGAATCGAACCCGCAACATTCTGCATTGCAGTCAGGCCTTTGCCCGACGCGACACAGAGGTCGTCATTTGCAGTAATTGCGTTAGACAATTAAAAGACGCAGTATATAGGGGATCAATAACTTTACCTCCTTTGATTCCGATATGCCAGATGTCTAAAATACATTACCAATAGGTATACCAGATACCAGTCTATTAGTTCTACGTAACTAAGGCCTACCCGTACCCGAGGAAATCGGTTGTGACACACGGACTGACAGAGGAACAAACGAGTGATCTTACAAGGAAACCTACTTGTTTTTACCTTTTGAGGTACGGTACCCTAAAAACAGACTTAGCTAATGAATTGAAAACAAGACTTATCTAATTCGATATAGATTCCAATATCATAATCGAATAGAATACTCTAAAAGAGCTGTCAATTACAAATATTTGCCATTGATAAAGATATCAGGGAACCTATTCTATAACTAAATTTTATCAACTGTCTAAGCTCTGTTAATATTTCTTATTAAAAACGGTTCAACCATTTTCTCTCTAGCAGTTCCAAAGCTTTAAAAAATTAAATTAAAAAATGTTAAAATAAGTATCTGTATACAATGGGGCAATGCAGCACTTTTCCCTCCACCAAGGGTTCAGCTGATTTAGATTTAGTTTAGTTTTTTAGTTAGTTTTATTTATTTTATTGTGATTTTTATATGGCAATTGCAATTATTTTTTTTTATTTAATTTTTGTTTTAATTTAGTTTTTCAAATTTATTATGTTTTTATAAGTTAAGTTTAGTTTCAATAAAGTAACTGTAGTTAAAATGTTAAATAATAAAAAGAACAAAACTGCGGTATAGTTTAGACATTTTACCTATAGAATGGGTGCCCAGAACATTTGTAGATTGATATCGTATGTCCGAAAGTACCTATGTCAATAATCACGATGAAAACGGTTCAACCATTTTCGGAAACTTTGCAAGAAATCTCTAGCTCTTCAAAAGCTTTAAAAATGTGTTAAAATGTTAAATAAATAGAACAGAGCTGAGGCAAAGTTGAGACGTTTTCCCTATAGAATGGGTGCCCAGAACATTTGTAGATTGATATCGTATGTCCGAGAGTATTTCGATATCTGATCTCGATGACCTTCGGGTCCACTTTTTACTTACGAAATGTATATGGAAGGTTGTTCAAATGAATTCGAATTCTTGTGTAAAAGCAAACAATCGCGTAAAAAACAAGATAATTATTTCTACTAACCGTTTTAATATATTGTGTTGTTACTTATTTTAAAATATAGATTTATAAACGAGCAGTTCAATTCATAGTCCGCCTTAGCATGTTGGCCATGCGTTGTGTTTTATAGATGAACTAGCTGTTTCTTGCGGTTTCACCCGCGTAAGTTCGTTCCTGCAGGAGTTTCCAAAAACCCTATCTTACTCGATACCTACTTGTACCATTTATGTAACCTGTAGCTGTGGCCATAGTCAATTTGATGTTTATTGGTATAGAAATAGATGAGACCTTGGAGAAGGACATAAACTACTTTTGATCTCTATATCCTAGAGATTGGGAGTTACGCGGGTGCAACCGCAATGCACTGCTATTTTACAATAAAATATGATCTCTCCATAATAATACAAAACGCATTCATTTTTTCTCACTTTGATAAGTTAATTATAAAGCCCTTGAATGACAGATGCCATGTAGTCACGCGACATAGGCGCAGGCGCAGGCAACCACGTAACACACAATGAGAGCATTCCAACTAATTGAACGAGCGAGCGAAGCGTCTCTGCTTCAAGTCTGGCAAACTTTTCTTTCGTCTAAAGGTACGAGTTGGCAACGGGCGACATGAGGCGCCAGCGGACGACGTGTCGCGGCGACACTACTGGTTTCTATGTATTTCTATGAAATTCCCTACGCTCGCTCGACGACGCGTTGCTAGCTTCGTGTCGCTGACTACGTAGGGAGTTTCAAAGAAGTACATAGAAACCAGTAGTGCCGCCGCCGCCGCGACACGTCGTCCGCTGCCGCCTCATGTCGCCCGTTGCCAACTCGTACCTTAACACTCAGTATAGAGCGTTTCATCTTTAATTTCCTATGCCGTCATGTTGGTAGCAAAACAAAAAAGTCTTGCCTTAATATCTTGAATGTGCTATACCTACCCTAAACCTTGAATACAGGAAGATTCGTTCATTCATTCTTTATATACAAATCCCCCTAAATTCACGGTAGCACATTTTGTTTTTTTTTGTATTTTGCACTTTTTTGTTTAGCTACCAACATGACGGCATAGGAATTTGAAGATGAAACGCACACGGTATTTTTTCAACCGATTTCGGTGACATTTGGTATAAGTACCTACATGTTCTATGATATTTTGTTCTTGTTGGGGATTTGTACTGAATATCTCCCTCCTCATCCGAGCGTTGTTCCCGGTTGCATCCCTCTCGAGAGCCCGGGGTCCGCTTTCCTACTTTTACGTCTCCACTTCGCACGATCTTCGGCATCCCGTGTAGTGAGGCCATTTGCACGCATATCCGATCTTACAACGTCAAGCCAGCACTTCTTGGGTCTTCCCAATCTGCCGCGGCCGGGCGGAGGCGCCATGGCAAGACATTTGTTTCCCACGTAACTAGCCGGTTTTCGTAGAACGTGGCCGTACCACCGTAAGCGGCATTCTTGCAGTTTGTCTGCAATGTCTCGGACATGAAGGCTGCCCCTGATGCGGGAGTTTCTGACGCGGTCTTTTTGCGTCACTCCACACATCCAGCGCAGCATCTTCATCTCCGTGACATACAGCTCCTGCTTATGTCGCTCAAGCAATGGCCACGCCTCACTACCATACAAAAAGACAGGTCTAATGATCGTTTTATAGACCTGTCCCTTCAGTTTAACCGGCATTTTCGGGTCACAGATGACACCAGTTACCTCTCGCCACTTGTCCCAAGCTGCCGAAATGCTGGACTTGACGTCACAATCGATGTCGCCGGACTCGTGCAGCACAGATCCCAAGTACATAAACTGGTCTGTCCGCTCGACCATGTGACCGTCTACGCAGACAGGTGTGGGATCTGTGGTATTGCTAGCCAAGTATTCGGTCTTCGCTACGTTGAGTTGCAAACCGCTGTTCTCAAGTGACTCTTTCCAAGCATTTACACGCCTTCCAAGCCGTCCCTTATCCGAGTCCGCTAGCGCAATATCATCAGCATATATGAGCATCCACGGGGGCTGCTCGTGTGCGTCTCGGATGACTACGGACAGTGCGTCCAGTATTACGCTAAACAGAAACGGACTTAGGACGGATCCTTGGTGGACTCCGACTGTAATGGGGAAAGATTTAGTGTCACCAACAGCAGTTCGCTCCACTGAATCGGAATTTCGGTACATGTCCCGGATCGTTTCAATATAAGTTTCAGGCACCCCTTTGGACCGCAGCGCCCACCAGATCATCACGCGAGGAACACAGTCGAAGGCCTTCTGCAAGTCCAGGAACAGAAAATGCAGAGGCGTATTCTTCGTTCTGTATTTCTCCATAACGATCCTTAGGGCGAAAACAGGGTCCATGGTACCATGACCGGGGCGGAAACCATACTGGCCCTCCAAGACAGTGCACTGTCTCCGAGAGTCAACTATACGCTCGTAGAGCTTCATGGTGTGGGATATGACCTTTATACCACGATAACTTCCACACTCCTGCACAGATCCCTTGCCCTTGAACACTGGAGTGATAACACTCAGTCTCCATTGAGCGGGCATTCTGCCGGTCTCGAGTATGCGGTTAAAAATGTTGGTTAAGATGCCCACACCACGAGAACCCATAGCCTTCCATACTTCGATGGGGACTCCATCGGCGCCGACAGCTTTCCGATTCTTCATGCAGCGAAGAGCCTTGCGCACCTCCTCAGGCGTAATTAGTGATGTGCCGTTCCCGGGAATATTGGGAATTTTGGGAATATTCCCAGTAACGTTCCCGGCAATATTCCCAAAAATGGAAATATAGGGGAAAATTGCTTACATTGCGTATTAGTTTTCTATGTTTTTATTTTTATCGTTCAATTTGCATTACTAATATCGTTTAATATGATGCAAAAAGTTAATTGCCCTTCTAAGGCGAAAATTTCCGTAAGTTTCCAATATTCCTGGGAATATTCCGAGTAAATTTCCAATGTTTCCGGGAATATTCCCGATGATAATGAAATACTAAAAGTTTAGTTATAATGTTTTATTATGGTGTCTAATCAGAATTACATCAAATGGGCACCAAGGATTGTAAGGCCCAAAAGCCAAATTAGAAAAGAACTAAAGCAGCCGGAAAACGATTCTCGGCTCCAGCTTATTCAACTACGGCCTCCGAGGAAGATATGAATGGTGTCGTTGTGGATATCGAGTGTCCTTAATAGCTTGCACTCCCCGTTTCCGTTTCCGCACATCCATCCAAAGTCGCGGTTATCCCGTCCCGAGCCCTAAGTGTACCGTCCCCGAAGCCCATTGCCCGCGGCGTTGGTTACATCGCTGTGCAGTGGGGAGAAGTAGTTGTATTCGGTGTGTGCTTTGCACCGAGGCGGCGCGATTCTGAGTTCGAATCCTTCCTGGACGAGATTGGGGCCGTTTGGGCCCGGCTTCAGTCTCGTCCCGCACTCGTCCTGGGGGATTTCAACTCACATTCGCCCAGGTGGGGCGGCAGAGCTACTGACACTCGGGGTGGAATACTCGAGGACTGGGTCGACACTATCGGCCTCGAGGTCATCCACAAGCACTTTCGTGGCACCACGGGGAGAGTCGATCGTGGATCTCACGTTTGCCTCTCCCGCTCTTGCCCGTAGATTGTGCGACTGGAGAGTAGTGGAGGAGATGGAGTCTATGTCGGATCACCGGTATATCCAGTTCGACATACTCTTCGCCCAGACATCTAACTCTCCGGTCAATTTCCTTTGTATGGACCGTCCTCGCTAGACGCTGAAGCGGCTAGATCCGGAGCTACTCGAGTAGGCAACCATTATCCAGGCCTGGGGTGCCCGTGCCGAAGGCCCTGGATGATGTGAACTCTGAAGTTGAGTGGCTCATGGGGGCCATGACCAGCGTCTGCGACTCGGCGATGCCCCATGGGAAGTCCCTCGCGACAGGAGTACTGATGGTGCGCGGAGGGAGCCTCCCAACGCGACGCCTGCGTAGTAGCGCGCCGCCCCTACACCCGACATCGGAGTCGTCGCCGAGGTCGCCGGCTTACACCAGGAGAGGTGGATCTCGTGAAGGAGGAGCTCCACGTCCCCTATAAGCAGGCCAAGAAGGCCCTGATAGCGATGGCCACTACCAAGAAAAAGGCTAAATCTAGCATTTGGGGACTCGATCGGTCTATAACTGATCCCTGACGGTTGCCCTTCGGGGTGACCTGACGGTACAGCAGACCCCTCTCTTTATACTCTTGCATAGCTGGGGACGGTATAACATATATGCGTAAGTATTAGAGAACTGGGTTTGCTTGCCAAGAAAAGAGGATATGCTAACATCGTTGAGTGAGCGAAGACCCATGGGGGCATCCCTATCGTCTAGCTAGGAAAAAGCTCAGACCCCTTCCATAACAACGACGCTTGATCCGAATTTCGTTTCGGAGATCGTTGCGGCTTTTAAAGAAGGCTTAAAGGATAACCCTGAAGTGACCGCTGAGGTGTTAAAAATGGTTCTCCGTCGTGTCAGAGCCAAGGCCACTGCACCTGGGCCTGACGGTATACCAGGTCGCGTGTTGGCTATGGCCTCGAAACATTTGGACCATTTTCGGAGACTGTTCTCCGTCTGCCTTGACCATGGGGAGTTTCTAGGCCCTGTTTTTAATTTTCCAATTATTAACTATAAATGTTATTTAGGTAAGTTAGCTTAGATATAAGTTACAACAACTAATCTGCAGTAATAACTCGATTTACTTTGACAATTATAAAATATTGATTGTTGGAAACTTTGGGGAATATTCCCGGGCATATTGGGAATATTCCCGTAAATTACTATGAGTAAATTACTGGGAATTGGGAATATTCCCAGCGGCACATCACTAGGCGTAATCAGTGGCACAAGTCCTAGATTCGGAGGGAGTTCCGGTGGCTGCACCTCTTTATACTGCTTATTGAGCAGCTCGTGGAAATAAGAGCGCCACCTCTCCTTCACCGCGAGGTCCTCGCATAGCAGGTTACCTTTAGGATCTTTTACACAGCGGCACTTGGATATATCCTGTGCCGCTTTGATCCTAGAACGTGCCAACTTATAAATAAGCTTCTGCCCCTCAGACGTTTCCATCTGGCTCTGGCTACTGCTCTCTTTGTGGCACGTTTGGCAGACCTGTACGCGTCGCGATCTTCAGGAGAGTTGGACGCTTGTTACTTTTTAAAGAGGGCTTTCTTCACCCTAGTCTCCCTCTGGACTGTGTCGTTCCACCACCAAGTTTCCTTGTCACACTTGCGTCCTCCCTTAGACATACCGAGGACCGACCGCGCCGAATCAGCGATAGACACCTGAATCCGGTCCCAGTGTTCCTGCACCGATTCGCCTTCAGCATTGGCACATTTTTCGCCGATTGCTGAGGCGAGCATCTGGGACTTGACTTCATCAAGCATCCACCATCTGATTCGGCGCTGACATGGTTCCGGTCGTTTGTCTTTAGTCTTTACACAGAGATCCATGACAAGGATACGGTGTTGGGCAGTGAGACTCTCACCGGGTATGACTTTGCAGTTGGCCACGTTGCCGATATGGTGTCTCCTAGTGATTAGAAAATCGATTTGGGTAGCGCGCCCCCCGCTCCTGTAGGTGATCAAGTGGTCGGGCTTCTTTTTGAAATAAGTGTTCACGAGTGCCAGGTCGGCAGTGGCACACGTACGCAGAATTTCTTCCCCTTCCGCATTCCGACTGCCATACCCGAAGCCTCCATGAACACGTTCAAATTCCACCCCCATCTCACCCACATGACCGTTCAGGTCACCACCCAAAACGATTCCCTGCGACAACGGGATTGCCCCAAGTACCTCGTCGAGTTTATCCCAAAACGACCTCTTATCAGCGTCGCTACAACCGACCTGTGGCGCGTAAGCACTTACTAGGTGAGTAGGAACCCCCCCAATAAGCACCTTCACGCACATAAGTCGGTCGCTAAAGCGATTCACCTCCAAGATATCGTCATGCAATCCCTCAGCGAGCACCACTGCCACCCCGTTCTCTCCACCAGGTGCACCCGTGTAGATCAGTTTGTAGCCATTCCCAATGAGCCGGGATCTGCTGCCTTTCCATCGAGTCTCCTGCAGGAACGCCACGGCCACCTTCCGCCTGGAAAGTACGTCGGCTAGCTCCCTCGCGCGTCCGGTTAGCGTGCCAATGTTCCACGTTGCGAAGCGGAGTTTCGGGGCTCGCGTCTTTAACCGTGCCCGCCCGTGGCTCGGTAGCCCTAGTTCACTTGCCACAGGAGTCGGGCGAAACTCCTGCGCGCCGTTATGCGGCGGCGCCCTATCCCTGTGGCCATAAACTCTTTTACTACTTTCCATAAAGATTTGGCAAATTTCGACTTTCACGGGAGCGACTGCCGTCTGACCTCCCAACCCCGAAGGGAAAGTCTGCGCCAGAGCCTCGTCCGTTTTTCAGCAGGTGCACCGGCTAGCAGGTGAGGTTGGCTTGGGCCCAACGATCTTAGTGGGCCCCATACACACCCCCTTATTGTACTGAATATCTCCGCACTATGATATCCGTTTTTTGATTCCTTTTTAATGTACAAGGCTCATAATAAATTGGCGAAGATCTGATTAGAATCTTCGAAGTGAGCAGAAAAGCTCTTACAGATTCAGTAAATCGCTCACTTTTCGATTTCTACCTTTAGAATTATAGGTCCTTTGACTATAAGCTATAACGCATATTGATAGCGCCCTCGTGGTAATATAAGGTATTTTTTATACCTTATATAACCACGATAATGTGAGGTATATTGACAAGCACGCACAAGTGGTTATATAGGTCTATATAGGTCTTGCCGATAAAGTGTATGTTAGGTCCACTGGTTCACAGAACGACTAGTTTTAAAAAGTTATGCATTACACTAATCTTATACCTAGCAGTACCCAAGCGCTTAACGTCAGTGGAGCATGAAGTAGGTAGTGATTACAGCGTTACCTAGATTACCTAGGTATTCCAGGGCCTGTATTATAACCAGAGATATGTAGGTAACCATTTAACCAACCATAACCATAACCATAGAAGCGCCTTGCTCTAACAAAAGAGTACGTACTTAATCAATATTGACTAAAATTCGAAATCTGTCTAATTGCTGTCACTCAAAATGACAAAAGTCACTTATCGCTCTTCCTTTAAACTCAAGATAGTTTGCACTTACCTTTTGTAGCCAAAAAAATCAAAGAAGATGCATTTAAAACTACTTGATTTATATGACACATCCATCACTGATTATAACTACGGGATGAAGTAACAGATCTACGTTAAAATATAATCCTCCAAAATATTAATAACTAGCTGCGTCCCGCGGTTTACCCGTGTAAGTCCCGATCCCCTGGAAATATCGGGATCAAAAGTATGCGTTACTATGCCTGTTACTTCTCAATAATGTAGCTTTCTGTAGGTGAAATATTTTTTGAAATCGGCTTAGGCGTTTTTGAGTCACACACACAAAATACAATCTTTCCTCTTTATAATATTAGTAATAATATAGGTACCTAGATGTAGATTTCTTGAATAACAATAAAAAAATAGTTATCTTAATTTTTATTTTGTTTTTTTAAAAGTCTTTAAGTTATAATTCCTCAAAATACGTGATGGATGGTCATTTAAAAACTAAAAACGTATATGAAGACAGGCTATTCAGAAAATGATAACTCTACTCGTAAGTAACAGATTGGAAACGTTCCGCTAGCGGCTTCGGGCTAGGCCATCCATAGCTCCACGTTACATCAGAAATTACACACACTTTGATAATCGCTGCAGTTGTAAAAGTTAAGATTACGTATTAATCGAGGTTGTTTACCATTTTATACGAACTATTGTTGTAAATATTACCTATGTTTATGTTGAGTGTCTATTACGATGGGTTTATTTTGTAATAGTTTTCACCCGCGTAACTGCCGATCTCGCAAGAATATCGAGATATAAGTAGCCTATGGCACTCCTCGATAGTATAGCTTACTTATGGTGAAAAAAGTTTTGTAAATATGCGACAACGTAAATCACTTGATTACTGCAAAAAAAACCCCATGAGTTTCTTGTGTCTTTTTCTCATTGGAGGTCGCGTTCCGAAGACATAGTAGATTGCGTTGTATAATTGAAGTTTCGAAGTGGTACTTTGTAATATCCAAATGAATAAACATATTTTTAATTTTGAATTGAATTTTGTAATTGATCCAGTAGTTTTTGAGCGTGCAAATAAATATTTTCTCTTTGTAATATCCTGTGTAGAGAAGTGCAGCGGTTTCACCCGCGTAAGTGCCGATCTTGCAGGAATATCGAGATAAAAAGTCAATGTTTTAAGAGGAGTATATACGCCAACGACCTTGAAACTGAAAATCCCTGTCGGGCTCTTCGAAAATTGTTGATTATTTCATGACGGAATGTCGTAGAACTTTTTTTTGTGCACAGATTGTAGGTGACATTGTTTCCTACATTTTGGTGTAGTTTTAAGACAAGAACCTCCTATTGGTGCAAAGCCTATCCAAATTTTGGACAAAAAATGTCTGATTTGGCTAAAATGTCGATAGGCTTCAATACGTTTCGACATATTTGTATGGAAACTGCACTAAAATATTGGAAACAATGTCGCCTACAATCTGTATACAAAAAAAAAAGTTCTACGACATTCCGTCATGAAATAATCAACAATTTTCGATGCGCCCGACATGGATTTTCAGTTTTTCAGAATAGGGCCCTTAATACAGATCTACAGCTATCTACATACCAAATCTCATCGTAATCGGTTAAGTAGTTTTTGCGTGAAGGTATCACAAACATACTTACTGACTTTCACGTTTATAATATTAGTAGACAGTAGGATAGGCTTTAAACCGTGGGAATAAGAGGCTAAAAACTAACTAGTCATACAGATGTTATATCAGAAAGCTTACAACTTCCTATTAAAAAAAATACCCACGACTTCCTATCAAAAATGTATTTTCGAAACGAAAAACCGAATATTCAACGGTTTAAACAATTATTTTTGTAATTAATTGACAACAAACTTTCTAAATATTACACAATGGCAATTATCAGAAGTGCGTTTCTGTTATGTATATGTAAGTTTTTATTCGGCTCGTGCCGATGTTTAAATAACTTAACTATTTTGTTATTATAATATTTTGCCTTTGATACTCGTATAGTTATACTATAATAAAGGCTTATTCAGGGCTATAATAAACGCATACTTACTATTTTCGGTTTTTTTTTCGAGGGGAAATCTGAGGTATCATTGTTTACTGTATTCATTCATTGTTTACCAGCAGTTATCGCTTGGTTACTCCTACAAACTATAAATAGGTAGGTACCTACTAGAGATGGGCCGACTATGGCTATTACCGACTAGTCGGCAATGGAGATCATTATAATTTGGAAATAAATTTCTTCTAAATGACTATTCGGCAATTGTTGCTAATTTTGCACTAATAGGTACGCACTTCGAAAAAGCGAAACTTTGCCAGACTTCCAAAAAATGCATTTTCGAAAAAAAAAAAGAATAGAGATGAAGCATAGTTGAAACATTTTAGGGACCCTAGTTTTTCTGACCTTCTACATGTCGGTTTTATTGCATAACTTTTAGTTAACGACTAGTCGGCTCAATTTGCCGATTAGTCGGCATCTACTGACTACTCCGACTATTCGGCCCATCACTAGTACCTACCTATACTGTATTTAAATAACTCCAAGTTGTTCTTCTAATGGATACCTACACATGTACCTACTAGGTACTCTACATTCTTGTACACGAACAATAAAACCAAAATCGTAAATACCAGTTTCCAAATAAAGATTCACTCCCACTTCCCTCCTCAAGTTGGATCGCTTGGTCAAATGTCACCGTTTTACCTTGATTTTAGGTATCTACAGCATTATAATAATAACGAATTGCTTAAGTTGATTGCTTCCATAAATTCGTTGGTTTACAGCAAATAACCTGTCCTTCAGGTGGTTAAAGGTTTCGCTGGGCAGCTTGGCTTGTACTTAAAAACGCAAGAACGATGATTAGCGCTCGTCAATTTTTAATTACATTGATACGCGATCCGCTGGAAGTCGATCCGATCCGAGTTAAAATCGATTCAGTAGTATTGGAACCTACTCGTTCTTTCTTTCTTCTATATTTAAAGACACTTTTTGGGGAGAAAACAAAAAAAATACATTTTCAACTAAGTAGGTAGGTATAAATAATATTAAAGAAAAACACATAGTTAAGTACGACAAGGACCGACAATTTATAATCTATGGCCGTCTTCATGACCCAGTTATTATAGGTACCTACAAGTTAAGTTTTCCTTTAAGTGGCCCTATCTATTGCAATTTCAATGCTACTTTTGCTTGTTTCAATGAATTGAAAGTAACGTGAGAACCCGACGAACAGTTCTAACATTCATCTGATTATTGCGAATGTACGATGCGGTCTAGACCAATAAAACGAGACCTATGATTGTGACATTCTGCCCTCAACTTTCAACTTTTGACCGGTCAAACTATACTGGATATCTTGATGCGCTTTTAATTGTATGCCTAAATACTTGTGGTCATGGACGAATAAATCTGATACGCATCTGTACGTCAAACGATAAAAATGATAAATAAAAATGATTATGGTGTTTAGCAACTTTATTGGTGTTAATTTGGATGTTTGGATATGGTAACTTAATGAATAAATTGATGTTTTATAATTTAAAAAATTTACTCACGTATAACTTGGTTCCGCGGGATTATCGGTATCAAAAGTATCCTATGTTACTTTCCATCACTTAAACGCAAATCGCCCTATGCAAATTTTCATCAAAATCGGTCTTACCGTTTTACCGTAAAGAGGGAACAAACTAAAAACCTACAAACAAACTTTCAGATTTACGAGTATTTGGAAGTAGGATATAATAGATTAGTCTTATTTATTGAATTTAGAAGTAATAATTGTCATTTGTATTTATAAATTTTTCAAAAAGTAACTGGTAGGTATATAGGGATTATAAACCCTTCATTTGAAATTAAAGACATTTTTCGGTTTGAATCGCGTGGTTTTTATTACTTTTAGCATTGTTACAACGCTCAACGTTTCGAGACCTTTCCAGGTCTCTTCTTCAGGATGTCCTGAAGAAGAGACCTGGATATCCTGAAGAAGAGACCTGGAAAGGTCTCGAAACGTTGAGCGTTGTAACAATGCTAAAAGTAATAAAAACCACGCGATTCAAACCGAAAAATGTCTTTAATTTCAATACAACATCGCGAAAACAGAAGAAGAATCAACCCTTCATTTGTTTAGCTTTGAAATAAAATAAAATGCCACACGCCATTGTCGGTTTGTCGAAATACCTAGCCCTTTTTACTGAGACACCCCTGTCTGTCTGTTTTCTCTTTGATATTATTTGATAATCGAAGTTCAAATATTAATGGCATTTCTTTAACAAAATTGCAATTCCTGTTTTGCCAGTAATTAACGCGTCAATTCTGCATAGTTCTGTCGTTTGGAAATAATTATGTAGTAGTCGGAATTACACAAGAAATAGATTAGGCTGGCATACTGTGCCAATATCGCTGTGGCCTACATACTAGACGTAAGTTTCTAGCACTACTGGCACGTAGACTGGGACCTTACCTAAGTGATAATTGCTAGTCCGGAGCCTGTCCAGTGCGTGGCCAGTACCCCTACCATGAGTTGGTACGTAAATACGTGAACTGTAACGTTAACAGTTTGGGTATGTCCGCAACGCAAAATATCGGCCCATAAGGCGCGTGTGCCAGGGAAATTAACAGAGCGGGCGCGCTGTGCACAAGGCCAAACTTCTAACATTACTGTGCACCTATTTACGTAGTAACTCATGGTAAGGATACTGAACAGCACCAAACTACAGAATACTTAGCAATACAATTAAATGCTGTGCTTAAAAACGTTTGAAGTTTTTGACTATTTTCTTTAGTGCGCAGGGCCATTTTTTAAACTGCTCCTATTTGTGTTATAGGCATACAGATTTAGTTAATTAAAGAAAAATTATGGTCTTTTCTTTTACGCGGGTGAATATCATATTATCCCTACTAAATATTACTACTCATTCCACTGCGCCGGCATAATTATGTTCGTCAGAGAAGATACCTATGCACTTACAACCATCTAACCACCTGTTTTATTGGTATTATGCTATATTATGTGATGATTTTATTGACATATAATGCGAATCATCAGTCATTCATCACATCAATCATTACGGGATGACGTCACGATGACGGGTCAGTGCCACTAGTGAAGTGAAAGTTATCGAAACTTTACAAGAAACATCGATCTGCAACACTTTCCTACGCCTTAAATCGATTGTCATTCTGCACTTGATCCTTTGCGATTTCCCTCCTTAACTTTAAGTGAATCGTTTGCCCATAACGTTAGACCTACGTCATCGTTTTTGCACGTGTTGTGTATTACACTTGGTCCTTGTTAGTGCTCATTTGGCTACAAATAGTTCCGTAAAATACCTAAATAGCACTACGCTTTTACTAGACGACGGATATACTCCTTTTTTCCCAGCCTATAATTGAGGAAAAAGGCAGAGTTGTATTGTTCATATACGAAGAGTAGTAAGAAATAAAATAATTACCGATTTGCGCTTTTACCATTTTGCTCTTTTACCAATGTGATCTTTTACCGATATGCGCTTTTGACGTTATGCTCTTTTACCATTTCGCTCTTTTACCATTTTTAGATCGTTTACCGTTTTGCTCTTTTACCGTTCCGCGCCTAAAGGGGATATACTACATGATGTACTTTTTTGTAAAAAATATGCTATAAATACACACTAACCGCTGCCTGGTCCGATTTGAAAAATTCTCGCAGTGTTGGTCTATTTATTATATTATAATTATATTTTCACAAAAATTAGGAGGACGAAGTCGCGGGCACTGCTATATTAGATACGTAAGATAGCCATGCATGAATTCACAGGTCATCTGTCTACGAGTATTAGTACCCTATTGAAACTTGTTCGCTATTAACAATTTGTTAATCTATATTTTGTATAGTAATCTAATTAGGCGGACGTTCTATAACAGACATTTTTATTCAAGGAAGTTCGTTTAATTGTTACTTTTTACGGATTTTGACGCAAGGTTACATTACCTCTTCCGTTGTAGGCGCTATTATTACAGGTAGATTTGATTTTATTTTTAGTGTATTTCCTACGCTTGGAAAAATCTTTCCAAAATACTGCCACAGGACTTGAACCGGCAACTCTTACAGTTACGATGCAATGCGTCTTTCACTTGCGCCATAAGTGCCTGTCCGGTCGAGATGAAATTCGGGATTGAATTTCTTCGTGTTTGCGACTATTAGGTTAGGCCAGAGAAATGAGGTTAGGCTAGGTTAGTCTTTTTTTATTATACGTGGTTTTTTTTTTAAATACAAATTAGCTCATTATTATACACAAAAACTCCTTTTACTTAGAAGGTATTGCCGGTCGACGTGGGGCCTAGTTACTCTATCTTCTTCTTTTCGTGTAGTGGTGTGGCCCCAAGGTCGCCCTAAGGTCTGTAACTTGACCTAACTACTGCTATCAGAGATAACAACCGAGACCAACTGCTTAACGTGCCTTCCAAAGCACGGAGGAATTCGAGAAAATGTTTTTCTGCCACACAAACAGAGCATATTCATGGCATATTAGGGCATCTCCATGCCCCAATATGCCAGCTAATCGAAAAAAGTTCTATTCTTACTAATTATATCGATTTATTTATCTATTATCTGTACTGTTTTACTTCACCGTAAGAGCATTTGTTTGGAAAATAGCCAATTATAAATAATTATATAGGTACTTACGTATAAATATTACGTATACCGGGATCGAAAGAATGTTTATTTAGTTTTCTACCTTTTATTGATATATATATACCTAGGTTATTATTTACATTTCATATCATAGATTCTATCTAAGTTCAAAATTTATGTTTTTATGGAAAACAATGGGATCAAAAAGCCGTTTTAATTTTTAAAAATTCTACGCGAAATGAAAATTTATAGTATTTGTGTCTGCTTTGGGTGTTCCTCTATGTATAATATGTAATGTACTTACCTATTTACAAAAGACAATAAATATAAGTATTACTTATATCCGTTGTCTAGTCACCGTAACACAAGCTTAGTCGCTTACCACGGGGCTAGATGGCGCTGTGTGTTTTTGACACCTTTTATTTATTATTTATTAATGTAATACTTACGTTTTAAAACAGACAGTTTCTACGTTTACCAATTTTACAACTAAAAATATAACTCAAAAGAAGTTTTAGCTTTCAAATAATAAAACTGCATTGAAAGCGGTTCGTCAATTTCCGAGAATGACGAGGCTACATTATACATTACATTATTAGGTAGCATTCAAAGTAATAAAGAACTCAAAACTGTATGACTGTGTATGAGACTTGTTATATACCTACCTACTTAACGATTTTTAAATAATTGATTGGATATGTACACTATCTCATCAAAATTAACGTATGACGTAAGTATGCTGCGAGGCTGGATAAATGGAGCGATTCGATTGGTTCTAACAAACACATTCTTAGCTACGAATTCTCGAAGTACATCTCTGGAGGAAATGCAGCCTTAGCATGAAAAATCATTTTGGAGCATAAAGCAAGGCAGTTCAAAATAAAAGCCGGCCAAGTGCGAGTCGGACTCGCGCACGAATAGTTCGGTACCATTCTCACAATTGGGTACGGAACCCTATGAGAAATACTGGACCAAGTGAAATCCGTGTACACAACGACGACGCACGTTTACATTTATCTTTACCACTGACGCCAGTTTAACAATAGATGGAGCTAGTGGTAAAAATAAATCGCGCTTACGTTGCGTTTTAAAGTGAAAATTAAATAATCAATATTTGTTTTTAGTATTCCTTGTTATATACATCTACTGTGAAAATGTATATACTGTCCCACTATCACGGTTTATAAGATACAGCCTGCTGACAGACAGACAGACAGCGGAGTCTTAGGAAAAGTTTCCTGTTTTTATCCTTTAGATACGGAACCCAAAAAATGAAAAGTAGGTTACTAAAATCGTGTACATTTTATATCGTATCGTATACTATAAGGTAGTATGGTCTAAAACACGTCTAGTGACATATCAACGGTCAGTATTATTACGTAAGTTGACGGTTGGCGCGAGATTCTACAACAACCAGGTTACAATTCAGTTGGCCGTAGCGCTAGTAGTGACGCCATGCCTTAACTAGTTAATAGTTCTGATTTCTTCCGCTATACGAGATAAGTTGGTGGCACGGATAAGTAGGTACCAACCTATCTATGTAACTATTATTTCAAAACACTGTTTAACAACATGCTGGTGTTTCGTCGGGGCTTCTCGATGTGTCTTTCTTAATATTTGTGACGAAAGTGAGTTTTTTTAATGTTTTGTATTAAAAAAAGTGCATTTTTTTGTTCGTTTTGGAATTTAAAAGTCTTAAAAATAGAGGTTTAGATTTTTCTTCTGTTTGCTCGATGTTGGATTGAAATTAAACTCGTTTTTCTAATCGCGTGGTGTTTATTATTTTAAGCATTGTTTTATTGCTTAACGTTTCGAGACTTTTACACGTACAGCTGGTGTCTTCTTCAGAAGAAACCTGTAAAGCTCTTGAGGATCCTGATCACGCAATTTAATTTAAAAAATAAGTTTATTTTCGAATAGAAGATAGTGTTTAGTATCGGTGTTCAATACCTACTTGATGATCAATATCATTATACATATGTGTTGTGCGCTGCGGTCATTTTCATGGTAGGTGTGAATTGTCATTACCTTTGCGTGTGTGTTAAGTCTGCAAGCGACCACGGCCGGTGTAACCCGTGCCGAAACGTCGTGGTAGTAGATTTAGTCTGAATTAAAATATTTGGACGCCTGTAGGCAGAATTTCTGTAACTTTATAAGATAATATTGTAACACCTATGTATACGAAATTCTTGACCAAATAAACTATCTTTATCTTTATAATTTAGAACTAAACGTACAAGCGATCTATAGACCCGTAGTTTTAGTAATAAGAATGTATAAGTTTTGCCGTACTTTGCTCAGCTGATTTGGATGGCCCAGTTTGTGAGTTGGCGATTCTCCGTCTGCGTCCATTTTTACGTGGTACATTGTTACGGCAGGCGCCATAGTCACCATAGTTCCCACAGTAGCCAATCCACTACCATCACATCACTATAGCCCATTTTGTTTTCATCCGTAGATTTCTCAATAGTTCTATCCGATTCGGTGGTTGTTCTTGGCTGCATTTTATAGTGCAGACAGGGATAATCGCCGGCTTGGTGTCCACTTCATACTTTGTGAGTAAAATTGTTATTGAAAAGGCCGGGGTTCCGTAGCCCCATGATAGTGGATGTATAAGTTTAAAAAGTGTGATGTACATTTCAAGCTTAGCACGTATACCTATGTAAGTAGGTATATTATCTGATTAGTTGTTTTCATAAGACATTTTTGTTAAATATAATCATTGCTTGCTTTTCATCACTATTATCAATCTAATTGTCGTCATCCATCAACGTAAAAGGTTATTTAGGAAAGTTATCTAAACAGAGTCATAATATTTAAAAAAAAACCGGCCAAGTGCGAGAAGACTCGCGCAAGAAGTTTTCCGTTCCAAAAAAAACACGTTTCTTTTATGGGAGCCCCAGTTAAATAATAATATTGTTCTATTTCTAGTATTTGTTGTCATAGCGGCAATTGCAATACATCGCCTTTGAAAGTTTAACATGTACCTATAGCTTCATGAGATATTTTATACTACCTTGTGGCAGATAGACAGAAAACGGAGAGCGGAGTCTTAGTAAAAGGTACCGTTTTTACGCTTTGGGTAAGGAACCCTAAGTAGCGACTAGCCTCGGCTTCGCACGGATACCTATTTCAGGAAGAAATTCTATAACTAAATGATGGTGAACATATGAAAAATGTATCTAAGTCGGCATAGGAGGAGTTACTAAACTGATAGACAGACGGGAAAGCGACTTTATTTTACTATGTATTGGACGAAATTATTTGAAACTAGCAGCGTCTTGCGGTTTAACGCGCGTAATTCCCGTGGGAATATAGGGTAGCCTAGGTGGCCCATCTACAGTACGAGTTACACAGTAATCGGTTCAGCGGTGTTCAGAGGAACAAACACACATGCAGACACATAAACTTCCTCCTTAAAATGTATCATATGACTGTATTTACAAAGAAGAGAATAATTATGTAGTATATCCGTTGTCAAGTACCCATAGTTAGTTAGGCTAGTTTGCTTTGTGTGCAACGTCGTGCAATAATTACAAATAAATAATGCACGACGTTACACACAGCGCAATCTAGCCCCAAACTAAGCACTAGGCTTGTACTATGGGTACTAGAATTGATCAAAATTTTCAATCAAAAAAAATCAAAAAAAAAATTGATCAAGTCATCATCTTAACAGCTTTTCCGACCAAATCATAGTAAATTACAAGAAACGATGAGTAATTCACAGTTTGTTACGTTAAGGAAACATGATTCATTTACCTTAGTATGTCAACATAACTACATACCTACATAAATACCTATACCTAAACTATTTGTAGGTATATATATACTATACAGTATACACCAACATCCTAGCTAAGTATCGAAATTTCCAAGCGAGGAGGACAAGGGCGTTGAAATTAATAGGTTTTAATGAGGCCGACCTTTTGAAGGTACCGTTAATATTAGATTAGAAATTTATCTCTTCATTAGAAAGGTTTTTTTAATTGTGGCGTGTAGTCCTGGCATAGAATAGGGCTGCTCCATCCCATCACTCAATCAGACAGGACATTTAATTTTATTTAATCCAATTGATTAGACCCACACGCAAGTTCCGATCCCGTGGGAATTTCCAAAAACACTTTCTAATTGAATGCCTCCATCACATAAAGAACGCACTCTACAAAGGACCTATTAAGTCTTTGGCATAGTCGACGGTAGACATTTTGTTTTTGTTTCGATCTCTTGTCGCACGATGAAACCTATGTTTGGATAGAGAATACCTAAATAATCAAAAAATAATGCATCACACGTTATCCTAAAGTGACTCGTTTCTGAGATTTTCAACTCTCACTTACCAGCGGTTTAGGCTAGTTACCTAACTTGTAACATTATAATATTTTTACAAGAATGTTGGCCTCTTAAATCAATGTTATCAGCGGTTCTTTGTAAACAGTCGCAGTAGGTAGATAAGTATTTTCTACAATTTCCCTCAACAATCGCGTTTTCACATCATTCTATTGAATTCATTGACGAAGATCTTTTTATAATTCTAAGAAATATAATGATATTATGTGATTCAATAACTACCTATTCACAAATTGCAAATATCTACATTAAAAGGGTTTTTCAAAATTATTAGTTTTTGGTTCAGGAGACCAAAGGGCTGGATGCTGCTCCGTAATAGGTAAGTAGTCCTATCCAAAGAGGCAATGCAGCCATCCTTCTGGGTATCATACCTACCTAGGGACTCATTCTCGCAACCTTCTGCGTTGCAGCCGGGGTTTCCCGACGATCCACAGAGGCGGTTAAACAATGTACTTATCTTTGAATAATCTTGTCTTCAGAACAAAAAGCTCGGCGAGCGGCAGCAGCAGTGATGCCGGCAGCGCCATGAACCGGGAGAACGTCTCCAACAAGATAGCCGCCGGCATGGACCGCTGGCAGAACACCTTCGAAGAAATGATACATCTCCGCTCCAACCATCAGGTGTTCAAGGACAATTACTGGGTAAGTCTTGTATAGACCACGAAAACCGAGTATCTAATCCTAAGAGCAACAGCTTCATACAAGCCCGCGGCCGCGGCGGTAAGTGCAGTACCTCTGACTGCACTAGGTACATACGTAGCTATGTGTGCGTGACCTCTCTTCACCGACAGTGTGCCGAAGGGTACACATACGTGAGCCGAGAGGCTCTTCGGGCGGCCTTGGCAAAACCGAACGGCTATATTATCTTAGAAATTTTGCAGTTTCGCGAAAACTGCTAGGTACCAATTGCTGAACCGGTTTTGAGAAAAATCTAACGATATGGTGAAGCTGTGTTGAGACGAATTTTTCGAAAGCGCGTTTCCCGTTGATGGCTTGACGGACACCGAAGAGTTTTAGTGGGTTTTCCCTCGAGAGCGGCCTGATGGTATTAACCAGATTTCTCCTCGTACAAACACACAAAAAATTTTAAGAATAGGGTGCCCTAAAATAAACAAAAAGTTCAGGCCATAATGAATTTTATCAAAAAAATTCGCTGTAAAAAAATATCCGGTTCCAGTGAGCTGGGGCTTAAAAAACGTCTTACGTTTTGACTGATATGCACCTTTGTATTACTTAGTACGACCGTCTTAGTACATTAGACGTATCTACTCTAATATTATAAAGAGGAAAAATGTATCTGTTTATTTGTAACTAATAGGCTCCGAAACTAAATGACCGATTTTAAAAATTCTTTCACCATTAGAAAGCTACATTATCGAGGACTAATATTAGCTACTTTTGATCCCGATAATCGGACGGGATCGGGACTTACGCCAGTGAAACCGCGGGACGCACTACATAATATGAGAAGGTAGGTAGTAGGTAGGTATCTACATGAATTCAATGACACGCGGGTGTTCTACATACCTAGATTAATTGCTAGCTCATCTAATAAATGTTACCTTGTGATTAGTTCCTATTGTTGATGTAACTGTGATAAATGACGATTATTCAGATCTTTTTCTCTCTCTCTCTAACTACCGAAGCAGTATGAGACAGCTACACACTGCTGAAAAAAAAACCTATTTAGATAATGTCCATTTAGATTTGCAGAATATATCGCCGAATAAATTACGACATTTTCATTTAATGTGTGCTGGTATATACGTATGTGTGCGTTCTATCTAGTTCTAGCTGCATCCCGCGATTTTACCCGCGTTAGTACCGATCCCGTGGGAATATCGGAATCAAAAGTAACCTGTGTTACTCCGCGATAATGTAGCTTTCTATCGGTGAAAGACTTTTGGAACTGGTTCAGTAGTTTCGGAGCCTATTCGTTACAAACGAACAAATATATATATCCTTAGTATATTTTTAAAATATTATTCTATTATGGACAAAGAACTCATAATTGATAAACAAAATTTCTTGATTTCATTTTTTAATGGTTCCCTATATACTTGAAATCCAATCGGGTACAGAATTTTAAAATCCTAACGGGAATACTGTAGAGATTTTTTTAAACTCTATGGTGGATATGCAATTTGGTTGCCCACTGTAACTATCACTTAATGGACCTACACATCGACATTTCTTTCATACATAATCTTCATGTCACGCGCCACAACTGGTTTTACCATCAATGAATTAAATTATACTATTATGTCTAAGTATATACTATACAGAACACCTATTGTATTGTCATGTCTCTGATATACTCACAAACAGCTAGAGATGCGCCGAATAGCAATTTCGAATATCAAACTATTATTCGGTAAAGATTCTTAGCGAACGGAATATTCGGTAAACTGTTCGGCTCAGGGTTCAAACAAGACATCACAATTTACCCTTGTCCAGTAATAATCTTCGTACATTTTGTGTGCTTAAACCAGGCCCATGCTAGAATTATAAAATGTGTACCTAAAGTTTTAGGCAATTCAAGGATTTCAAAGTGCGTTCTTCAATAGAAACATAAAATCAGCAAATTTGGAAATCTACGAAGCGGTGGGTGGATCCAATCCACTTTTGGACTTGTGTAGTATGAACACAGTTGGCTGCGTACAACTCTACTTGCCTACCTACTACATAACTAAATATGTAGCTACTTCTATTTAACAGAATATAATATTTGGAAACAAAACCGAATAAGTGACCGAACAGCGCATATCCACAAAATGTCCGGATACCGAATAATATAGAATATTCGGCGCATCTCTACAAACAGCCATTGCATTGTAGTTGTACGTACTTACTATAATAATAACTTTCTTAGAATTGTCATGTCACTTTCACTGCGAATGAAAATGTACCCAAACTTAAAGAACCTAAAGTAGATATTTGAAGGCGCTTTAATTTGAAATTCGTGTGCGCATGGTTAGAATACGAAAGGGCTTACCGCACGCGCTTCCGTAGAAGACTTCGGGATCAATAATTTATTATGTCGTGGTCCGTGGTATGTTGAAAAGTAGATAGACATTAGACGCCACATGAAGGCTTGTCTTGGCTTATTACATGAAGGATTATATATTTATTTATATACTCGTACTTTTCCATACCTTACCTAGTCTAACAACTACAGGTTGGTCCCAGAGCGGTAGACCAGCGTAAAAAGATATATAAACTTAAAAATTACTAAAAAACTTCACTAAAAATAAATGAATTCGAAAGGCGAGAAAGAAACCCTTATAGGTTTTGTTAGAAAATCTATACATATACTTATAATAAAATCGTAACTCAGCGGTGTCTGTTTTTGAAAGATATAAAAAAAATATAAATTGGAGGGGTACCTACTAACGCAGTAGAACCCATTTCTCTGTTTTTCTGGTTGTCTGTTTGTCTGTTTGTCTGTGCCTTTGTGCCCGCTAATCTCAGAAACGGCTTAACCGATTTTGACTAAATTTGGAATGCAGATAGCTTTAGACCCCGATTGACATATAGGCTATTTTTATCCGGATATTTAGTCCGGTTATCCGGATAAAGTGTTTTTTTTGCTATTACTTAATTATTTTGAATGTTGTATTGAAGAAATATGTTGTGTGGAATCAACACACATTAACCGGATATCCGGTCGAGAATAAAAAACCGGATATCCGGTTTTTTTTTTCAGGAAATTACTCAAATACCGTATACCTATCATATGTCTGTCCATATATCCGGATCCTTTGGACATACGGAAATTCTTTATAATGGCTGTTTTTAACCGACTTTAAAAAAAAAGGAGCTGCTCAATTCTACCCGCATATTATTTGTATGTGAATATGTTCACGCCGTACTCCGGCATATAAAGTCCGATTTCGATCATTCTTTTTTAATTTGGAAAGTGAGAGTCCCGAGTTGGTCCCATAAATTGTTGGTGAAGATCTGATGAGAACATTCGGAATGATGAGCAGAATAGCACCTCACAATGATGTTAATTACTAATTTTTGGACTTCCATCAATAGAATCGGCTTATAAAGAACTAGGTACAAATTGGTGAACCACCTGAAACCACCTTCTCAAAAATTCCTCAGTGATTAAAGTTACGGTTACAATCTTGAAAATGCAATAAAATGGATTAAAAAAAACCATATCTGTAATCGGCAAGTTTTACTGGGTAGATGCAGATTGCATGTAGTTTACGTGGCACAATGGCAGCTATGGATTCCGAGTCGAGGGCTCCGCGTTCGAATCACAGACCGGTGCATTCCCTTTTTAAGGAACGGTGGCCTACCGAGCCGACTGATGGCTTCCGATTCGACGGCTGCGCGTTCGAGTCACGAGTCCCGGACACGACGTTACGTTTTACCCTCCAGATGGTCGTCCACCTTGCCGTTGTGAGGGGACTCAGTAGCTGAAAGCTAAGAGGCGCACGAGGTGGGAAACCGGGCTTGCCGGGCTGTTAACCCGTAATCCCGCGTCAGCGGGCTCGGGGGTCCTTTCGGGGCCCGCGTGGTAGACAACCACTATAAAAATCACCTCAGCCTCTGGTGGTGAATTGGGGGCGGGGGGAGGTTATCACTGGCTTTGGGGACCTCGAGACAGTGGCGTGACCGTGCCGAGGGAGGGGAGACGGAGAGGGGTTGTCTATCGGGCAGATGCAGAGATGAGGCTTGGAAAGGCCGTCGTTGTCGGGATGAAGTCCATGAGGAATTTACAATTTGAAATGGGGGTTTACATTATAAGCCTATGGTAGGGAGCCCAACGAGATTGGCCTGACGGTGACGGACATTAGCCACGTAAAAAAAAAGATATCATGTAGTTAAGCTACCCGACTTCAGCTTACATAACAGATAAGTCGGTTGCACTGTATTTAGGAGAGCTCAATATTATTGTTTTGTCCTTTTGTTCGAAGTCGGGTTTCGATTTTTTTTATTTTTTCGATAAAGGCTACTTCTTATAAGCATGCAACACGTTACCTACCGCTGCGCTGTGCTAAACTGCCATGATTATCTTCTGCTCAGCAACATACTTCCCTGGTCGTCCGTTCAAGCACAGCGATGGGTAGGTAGTCCGAAAAACGCTGACGAAGTCGCGGGCACAGCTAGTATATAATAAGTCAGAGAGCCCTAAGTATTTTTATTTTCGGTTTTTTTTTATAATTTTTTTTTTTTTAAATTTTATTTGTTGAGTTTGTTGTTACCTTAAAAACTGTAAATGAGCATTACCTCAAACCTAATTTTATGCATAATTTTTGTGACGTGAGAAAGGGACATGCTGAAAATCAGCGCTGTGTTGGTGCGTAGGTACTGCGTGCGCGCCAACACAGCTTTTATGCTGAGCATGTTCCTATTGCCACATTTATTTATATTTTCTGTCCTATTTTTTTTTTTTCTGTTTTTATATAAAACTATATGTATGAAGCATGGCAATAAACAATCTTTTATTTTTTATTTTTATTTTTATTTTTTATAAATAAATATTTTCTGTGAACATCTCACAGCGGCAAATAGTCTACTATTAAGCTTGTGTTACGGCGACTAGACAACGTATACAGGGTGTCCCACGGCGATGACACACGGAGGGAAAGTACCTTAAATATTAAAGATATGATATTTTACTGAAAGAAGACATCGTTTTATTTTTAATAATAAGTAAAACTGCATTCACAGATTTTTTTTAAATCGCCTACCTCAACCGGGAATCGAACCCTCCAAATGTGATAGAAAAATTACATGTATTTTATTTATAATAGCGTTTGAAAGGGCTATTCATAAACATTATTTTTTCCTAAATAACCCAGCATCTTAAATGAAAGGAAGATCATGAAATTTGACATTTTATTTAAAAAAAATTAATTTATCAAATGCTCAAAATGTGATCCGTTATGTTGTATACAAATTTCTACAATGTCCTATCTGTTATGTAAAAGATTTAGTTTACAGGAACCGGTACAACAGTGTGCTGGAGTTACAAAATGAACTTAGACGTATTATTTCAAACATCCACCATGCAAAAATAAGTAAATCGACAGTGAGAGAAATTATTAAAAGAGTGAGAATTTGTATACAACATAACAGATCACATTTTGAGCATTTGATAAATTAATTTTTTTTAAATAAAATGTCAAATTTCATGATCTTCCTTTCATTTAAAATGCTAGGTTATTTAGGAAAAAATAATGTTTTTGAGTAGCCCTTTCAAACGCTATTATAAAATACATGTAACTTTTCTATCACATTTGGAGGGGTATCGATTCCCGGTTGAGGTAGGCGATTTTTAAAAAATCTGTGAATGCAGTTCTACTTATTATTAAAAATAAAACGATGTCTTCTTTCAGTAAAATATCATATTATCTTTAATATTTAAGGTACTTTCCCTCCGTGTGGCATCGCCGTGGGACACCCTGTATAATTATTAAACTCTTATTTTCTTTTGTTACTTATTTATGATTGATTATACATTCAGAGACACCCAGACAAGAAACAAACATTTATGGATCAATTAAAAACGACTTTGACCGAATTAATCGAATTCCATTATTTGTATCGAAGGTACAAATAATGTACCTTCGATACATTTATTGATTTTGACGTTTATTGATTTGGCAAACGCTTGTAGGACGAAGTTCTACCTACAAGAATCAAGAATAATTAACGAATTTTATAATACATTTCAAGAGTGTGGGAAGGGAAAGGAATAAGGCACCACAGAGCTTCGCAGGAGGGTCCCGTGCGGATCGAAAGTAAGGCGACTGTTTCCTCCCTGGATAAAGTCATTCGTGAAATATGTTTATGCCACAAAACTTATATCAGCAATGGTCGTGCTGATTTTGTTGTCATATTCAAATTTTCATTAATATTCTCATTAGAAAAAAAGAGGGACACGCGCTTTGCGGTCATGGCAGATATAGGTTTTATAGCGGGTATCATAAACAAAATAAACATATTTGCTCTAATGTCCTTATTCAGGGAGAAAACCAGTAGGTATCCTTCGAGTTACTCGTACCCTATAGCTCGCAGTGTGTAAACGGCCTAAGGAATGATATCTTGGTTTTAGTGCTTACCAATAAAATCTTAGAATACCTTTTGAAACATTCCATTTCTACTGAAATACCTAGTATATACCTGCCTAGGTAAACATTTCTATTGTTCTATCTTTGCGATGACATAAATCTTCCGACCTCGAATAGTTACCTACTTACTCTACTTTACTAACTTCCATTGTTTCATAATGATTACCAAGAAATTCCGATTTTATTAACCGACTTCCCAAAAGCCGAAGGAGGAGGTTCTCAATTCGTCGCTGTGTTTTTTTTGTGTAAGTGCACCGTTTACTAGAAGACGGCTTGGTCGATTGGGATGTTATTTCTTGTCGGATGGTAAAAGCTAAAATTTTGCCCTATAACATTTTTGTGATGCTCCGGGGATCTAGAGGTATTCTGCTTATCATCTTTCGAATGATAACTAGGTATAATTTCTGCAGTAAATTGCTTACTTTTGGTTGTTTTCTAGTATGAACAGTACTTAAACAAATAGGTCGATATTGATGAACCACCTGGAACCACCTTTTCATCACAAAACGCCTCAATGGATTACGATATGGGTACCAATTTTGGATGTTTACCAGTAGATGTAACCTTATACAGCTGCTTAGGTTGGGACTGCCAGAGCAACTGGAACTACCTTCTTATCACAAAACTCCTTAATAGGTAACGATAGGAGTGGCCGCATTTCGAGAATTTGGTACCTACCTACAACAAAAGGCCTTTTGTTCGACCCAGGTTTTTTAGTGACAGCATACATTAAAAAAACGAACCTTTAAAACCAGTAAAAAATTAAAAAATCATAAAAAAACGTCTGATTTCGGGCAGGTAAATTACCTACGAATAGAACCCTCTTACGTAAAAACTTCACAAATTCGATAGTTCATTTCTCATAAATATTACAAACCGATTCGATAACAGTTCGATCCCAGTCACACCACAGTCACAATATCTCAATAAGTACCAAAAAATACACCCAAAATCGTAAACGAACACATTAATCTATAATCCTTAAAAGAAATAGTAGGATCACGAAACTGGATGAAATTTCAAACCTGTAACCTGTAAGGCCCGGCACTGACGGTGTAAGTTAAGAACTTAGATTAGTAAAGAGAGAATCGTGTAGTTTACTGTAATGACTCAGGCACCATACCTGTCTTACTGAATTAAAACTATACAAGTAGGTACGCTGGAATTGCTATACCATACAAAATGACATTAGATCTTTGTGCCGATTTAATTTGCGCCATGTTGCGCTGTTGTTGCACGCGTTATGGAACTAATAGTCCGGAGACGGAGATGGTAACCGTCCATGGAACTAATAGTTCCGGAGACGATCACCATCACTTTTAATAGAAAACGCGCGACAACAGCGCAACATGGCGCAGATCAAATAGGCACAAATTTCAGTGCGAGACCTCCTGTCCATATAATTCAGGTCAGTGACCTGTATAAATCTAGTATAAATCTACAAGAATCTCATGATAAAAAAAAACGGGGCAAGTGCGACACTCGCGCATAAAGGGTTCCGTACCACTATCACAATTGGATATGGAACCCTAAAATGGTTTACAACAACCAATTTTTAAATTTTATAGGAAAATATGAAATATTTATCTTCGATTCTTACTCCCATCAAACGACCGAATCACTGAAAAAAAAAAACCTTGGCACAAAGAAAATCTGAAACATAAAATAAACTCTTTGGTAAGTAAGGCAGACTAGTATATTTGACAGATAGGGCAGCCATTTTGAATTCCATGACCAACTCGATTTGTCCTCCTGTCCTTCTTCCTGTCCTGACTCGACTCCTTGTTATTTTTGAAACACGTTTGTTGTATGGGAGCCCCTTTTAAATAATTGTTTTATTTCGTTTTTAGTATTTGTTGTTGTAGCGGCAACCGAAATACATCTTCTGTGAAAATTTCAACCTTCTAGCTATTACGGTTCATGAGATACAGCCTGGTGACAGACGGACAGACGGACGGACGGACGGACGGACAGACGGACAGACAGACAGACAGACAGACAGACAGACAGACAGACAGCGAAGTCTCAGTAATAGGGTCCCGTTTTTACCTTTAGGTACGGAACCCTAAAAAGAATTCGTGATTTTTATATGGCAATGTCATCTACATCTGTCATGCATGATCATTGATCATGTTCACGGTCTATGTTCACGGTTTACTAATTTTGATACATTGTTTCCAATAGTTTCCATATATTAAAGTTTCAAGATGTTATTATCCGATTACCCAAGGATTGATAAGTACCTAGAAAAAAAATCTACCATATTTACCATCAGAGTCTGGTACCTACACCTAGAACAGTGATTACAGTTAATCATATTATTCTCTCTTCTGCGGTAGAAATATTGATGTTACTACCATGAGTTGATACTTACGTAAATACGTGCAGTAACGCAGCGTACTACGTGGACGATTGGATGCGAACGCGATTGCGAAGCGATCCGATCCGGTGCGGTGCGGAAACAAGGAACAGTCGATAGCTATTGAAGTGTCCTACGTGACCAAATGCACGTAAAGTGCGATGCGGCGCAATTCTCGACTGTTCCTTGTTTCCGCACCGCACCGGATCGGATCGCTTCGCAATCGCGTTCGCATCCAATCGCCCACGTAGGACGCTGCGTAAGAGTCTAATCGCACTAGCGGTTTGCGAGCGGGTTACGGGCGGGACAGGTCCGCGGGGACGTGTTTTCCATTGTGTTTATTTGAGTGAGTTGGCTGTCTGAGTGAACTCGGAGGCGATTCGTAGTTCGTGTTGGACCCGTCCCGCCCTGAATCCGCTCGCAAACCGCCAGTGTGATTGATATGTCGAACTGGTAACGTTACAAGTGCTTACATTTACGTATCAACTCATGGTAGGGGTACAGACACTAACAGCATATAAAGATAGGTAGCTGTATTCATGTCAACACTGCTGTGGTTAGTGGTTTCCGTCTTCGTAACTACGTAATGTTATAAAAGGGAATCAAACTTGCGGTAGATAAGTACTTAGTTTGTATTGTCGTTTTCCAGGCACAAAATGGCTTCGATGAACTACGACGGTACGTCAAACAAGGCAGCGACTTCAGCAAGGAACTGGCTTCGATTCTGCAGGAAAGGTGCGGTGTGAAATGACCGGTTGCGTCGTAAATAGAACTCTTTATTCTGCCCCAGTATTCGTTTAAATGTCGCGTAAACACAGACCTAGTTGCACTCACAAGCTATAAGTAACCGGTTTCCACATACGTACTTGTAAAATGCTTTGCCCTGCATTCTGCGCTAATGTTTTCTGACCTTGAATGAAACTGTACGCTGATAATGATAATAATAAATAGACATAACTACACAATCTCGTCGAATGCGACTTAGATCTGTTATGCATCATTTCATTCCTTCGCGCCAGATGCCTTGCGCCGGCGCACACGCGATAAAGTAAGATTATCGCTCGTTCTAACCGACTTTCGAATCCATAAAACAATAAGCAATTTATTGTTTACCGACCGTTCGAGCGCACCCATTCCGCGAACTCTGTAATCGCGATGAAGGGACAAAAGAAAATAACGTCATGCAATGTAATTGATTATGGGCATTTTGTATGTGGAACTTTCTCCGGGTGGTCTCGACGCATCGATAGCTCCGAACTCCGAAGTAAGGGCGCGGCAATGGCCACTAAAGTATAATTAGATCATCGCGATGTACCGCCAAGTGGGCCACTGCGCCAGACGATTTTAACCCGCGATCTCAATAATTATCGGCGCCGACGGCCCCGGTTGGCGGAGACGGCATTATCACGGCACCGCAAGTAAAAAGCGAACTATTACGACACAATGACAGTATTCTGTATCCTACTACTGTTCGCTTCCGCGACAGATTGCGAAATGTTTAGATACTTATGCCTATACCTTGTTTTATCTTAGGGTCGAGGCGGAGATTTACTATTCGAAATGCTTGGCGAAACTTGGGACGAAATTGAGTAAAGCTTGCAAGGAGAGTGTCGGCTCCTGCTCAGAGGGCTGGAAACATGTAGCTATTGAAATGGAGAAGCGAGCAGAAATACACAGGTAGGTAGACACAATTTTCGTGTCATTATTAAAGGAAATACTAAATTAAATTCATTAACCTCGATTCAAATGAACAAATTGGTTGTTAAGTAACATCACACTTTAAAATCAATGATAGATCTGTTTTGAAACAACCATCTCTAGTATAGGCGCGAACAACAGTTTCAACATACTTTAATACTCATGAGACAACCTTAGGCGAGTATTTAATATCGTATCTAATTTACTTTACAGAAACTACTCAAGCGCTCTTTCCGAGGAGCTTGTCAAGCCAATGAAACACGTTATTGATAATCAACTTAAATTAAGGAAAAAGGTAAGCGAACAGTCAATCATTATAATTAATTTTGTGGTGCTATTTGCAAACATGTCCATCGAAACATGCCCAAATAACTCAGTCATACAATCGACTGCTCTTTTCGAAGTAGGTACTTTGGAACAGGTCTCGATAGACGCTCTAAATAATATTCTAAAAATAAAATTCCAGATAGAAGGCAATGTGGACAAAACGACGCGAACACTCACCGACTGGAGAACAGCCGAGGCTAAATCGAAGAAACAATCCCATACGGCTGCAAGGGAAAATGAAAAACTACAAGATGCTTCTTTGGAGAATAGGTCTGATATAATTAAAGAACTACAAACACTTGGCGACACCGATGTTTGAACATTTTTACACTTAAATAATACATTGGCTCGTTCAAGTCAGAAGGATCCTTCAATGCCTTGCGAATTGCGAAATTGTAGCTTAAGCGAAATAAATTTGGGCTTATCTTAGGCCCGGTTTGTGATGTCCTGTATGTTTTCAGTCGTATGGCTCGAAGTTCGAGTGTGGGTCATATACCGCATGCTCATTCGATCCTCAGCGCAGCGAGGGCTGAGCGGATACACCCGACGAGTGAGAGAGACGCAGCGAAACTGCAGGTGAAGAAGAAGAAGACAGAAGATGCTGTAAAGAAGACTGAAGTCGAGTACTACAATGTTTGTGTTCATGCTGAGAGAGCGAGGTACGTAGCGTACGACGATACGTACCTCGAAAGTAAAAGTGATCCAGATGTTGGTAGCTGTTCTTAACTTGAATGTCCTTATATTTTCTTTCCAGATTAGAATGGGAGACAAGCGTGGTGAAAGGGGCTGGGATGCTGGAGTCTCTTGAGGAAGAGAGATTGGTCCAGCTGAAGACCTCTGCTGACTGCTATTTGAGACTAACTTCCGCTGTTCCGGGACAACTAGCTGAGGTAATTAAAAATATTTTTTCAAAAGAAGTCAACTAAACCCACGGAACTGAATGCGCGAGTTATTATTACTATATCACTGACTAGCAGATTCCCGCGGTTTCATCCGCGTATGTCCCGATCCCGTGGGAATCAAAAGTAGCCTATGTTACTCAGGGTGAATGTAGCTTTCTAATGGTGAAAGAATTTTTGAAATCGATCCAGTAGTTTCGGAGATTACCCCCAATATACATACATACATACATACATGTTACCAACGTTACCTCTTTATAATATTAGTATAGAAGTATAGATAGATATAAATATAACTAGCTGACCCGGCAAACGTTGTTTTGCCTTATAAATTATAGATAGTAGCCGATTCTCAGACCTACTGAATACGTATACAAAATTTCATAAAAATCGGTCAAGCCGTTTCGGAGGAGTACGGTAACTAACACTGTGACATGGAAATTTTATATATTAGAAGATTAGTATAGATAGAAAAACATAAAATATAAAATAATATTATAGTATAGTATAGTATAGATGCAGATGCATTACGAAATAAACAATATTCTTGTTCGGTCAGTCAATAATTTAGTTGAACTACTTTTAGTAAATCTTTATTTTTAGCAGACATCTTAACAAGGGGTGAATTCAATTCAGTGCGTATAGGTAGGTAGTGTAATTAATAATAATTAAAAAGGTGTCCCTTATAACTTTACGTAGGATAACTTAATAAACCAAATGTATTTATTTCTACAGGCAACGAATCTACTAGTAAACCCAATAAAGAACGCGAACGCGACCGCCGACATGAAGGTGGTGCGAGGGGTTCGGTCAGCGCCCGCGGGTCCAAGCGAGCAGCTCTTACCTGACTTCTATTGCGAACACACCACCTTGGCTATGAACAAAGAGAGGCGTAAGCAAGTAAGTAAAGTACTTACCTTATCTAAAAGTTTTTCCTACGCTTGGAAAATAAGTTTTTGAATGAATGACATAATTTGAACCGGCAAAAAATCCGTTGAATACCTACGTCTTTCCGCTTGAGCGACAGGTGTAGATCGCATTGCGATTAAATTAAGAACTGCATGCCTTTGTGTTTTTACGCACTACAAGATTCGTAAGGATAGCAAGTTTGAATCCTGTCGAGTTCAGAATTTTGGAAAGCTATTTTTTTTAAAAGCTAGTTTGATGTATTCATTGCCTCTTCTGGTGGTTTTGTGCTGCTGATTATGTCACGCAGTGCCCATTTCCAAGCTTTTCACTGAGCCGGCCCAGTGAGCAAGATTGCAATCGGTTCTTTAGAACAAAGAAACAGACAGACCGACCGTTGCCTGTTTGTGAGTTTAATTTCATACCTACTTTATTTTCTCTCTTTCTTTATTATAAGTACCTATAGAAGAAGATAACATGACGTGAAAATTGTATTCATTTACACTAGTAGGTAAGTGTAGATTTTCCTAATCAACAAATACTATTCGTTTCCAGGCTCTGCTGAAGATCCTTCAGCTGGTGAAACAAGATATTGACAGAGAACGCAAATCCAAACAAGGATTGGAGAAGCTCTCGATGGCGATTAAACAAACACCAACATTTGGCAACGATGATTCTCAACAGAACGTAGCTGATAAATTGTACCACGTAAGTTTAGCGTCCCTGCTTACTCTTCAGTAAATATCTAACTATCTTCTATACATATAATAAAATCGTAACTTAGCGGTGTCTGTTTTTGGAAGATATAAAAAAAAGATGAATTGTAGGGGTATCTATTAACGCATTAGAACCTATTTTTCTGGTTGTCTGTTTGTCTGTTTGTGTGTGCCTTTGTGCCCGCTAATCTCAGAAACGGCTTATCCGATTTTGACCAAATTTGGTATGCAGATAGCTTTAGACCCCGATTAACATATAGGGTACTTTTTATCCGGATATTTAATCCGGTTATCCAGATAAAGTGTTTTTTTCTGTTTTTACCTAATTAGTTTGAATATTGTATTGAAGAAGTATGTTGGGTGGAATCAACACATGATTAACCGGATATCCGATCGAAAATAAAAAAACCGGATATCCAGTTTTTTTGCAGGAAATTCCTAAAATACCGTATACCTTTGTCTCTCCACATATCCGGATCCTGCGGACATACGGAAATTCTTTATAATGGCTGGTTTTAACCGACTTTAAAAAAAAGAACGAGCTGCTCAGTTCTACCCGCATATTGTTGGCTTTTTGTATGTGAATATGTTCACACCGTACCTACTCCGGCAAATAAAGTCCGGTTTCGATCATTCTTTTTTTATTTGGAAAGTGAGAGTCCCGAGTTGGTCTCATAAATTGTTGGTGAAGATCTGATGAGAACCTTCGGAATGATAAGCAGAATAGCATCCCATAATCTGTAAATTACTAATTTTTAGACTTCCATCAATAGAATCGGCTTATAAAGAACTAGGTACAAATTGATGGACCCCCTGAAACCACCTTCTCAAAAATCCCTCAGTGATTAAAGTTACGGTTACAATTTTGATAATTTTTAGTGGCAGTCGAAAATGCAATAAAAATGATTAAAAAATATAGCTGTAATCGGGCAGTTTTACTGGGTAGATGCAGATTGCATGTAGTTTACGTGGCACGATGGCAGTTGTGGATTCCGAGTCGAGGGTTCCGCGTTCGAATCACAGACCGCATTCCCTTTTTAAGGAACGGTGGCCTGCCGAGCCGAGTGATGGTTTCCGATTCGAGGGCTGCGCGTCCGTGTCCCGAGTCCCGGACACGACGTTATGTTTTACCCTCCAGATGGTCGTCCACCTTGCCGTTGTGAGGGGACTCAGTAGCTGCAAGCTAAGAGGCGCACGACGTGGAAAACCGGGCTTGCCTGGCCTGGCTCCGTAATCCCGCGTCAGCGGGCTCGGGGGTCCTTTCCGCAAGAAAGGGGCCGCGTGGAAGACAACCACTATAAAACATCACTTTAGAGCTTTATCACCGGCTTTGGGGACCTCGAGACGGTGGCGTGACCGTGCCGAGGGAGGGGAGATGGAGAGGGATTGTCTATCGGGCAGAGGCAGAGATGAAGCTTGGAAAGGCCGCCGTTGTCGGGATGTAGTCCATGAGGAATTCCCACTGGCCTCGACCCTTGTGGTGCGAGGGACACCATGGGGGTTTAGATTATAAACCTATGGTAGGGAGCCCAACGAAAGTGGCCTGACGGTGCATAAGGCGCATTACCCACGTAAAAAAAAAGATATTATGTAGTTAAGCTGCCCGACTTTAGCTTACATAACAGATAAGTCGGTTGCACTGTATGTAGGAGAGCTTATTTTTATTGTTTTGTCCTTATTTTCGAAGTCGGGTTTTGATTTTTTTTTATATTTTTGATAAAGGCTACTTCTTATAATAAGTAATGTGAATAAGCATGCAACACGTTACCTACCGCTGCGCTGTGAAAAATCTACACTTAAATAGACTCTGCCATGATTCTCTTCTGCTCTGCAACAGACTTCCCTGGTCGTCCGTTCAAGTGTAGACTTTTGCACAGCGATGGGTAGGTAGTCCAAAAAACGCTGACGAAGTCGCGGGCACAGCTAGTAGTTTAATAAATGAATATTGCACGACATTACACCCAGCGCAATCTAGCCCCAAACTAAGCACAAGGCTTGTACTATGAGTACTAGACAACGGATATACTATATACTTTTTTTTGTAAATACATTATGATACATAGAAAACGCCCAGACCAGAAACAAATATTTATTTTTAAGCAACCCGCAACCTTCTGCATTGCAATCGGGCGTTCCCCCGACGCGCCACAGAGGTCGTCAAATTACTCGTACAGACGGAATAGAAATCGATAGATTGATTTATTGTTGCCTATCCCGAGGTAAATTTCTTTTTTATGAACATTTCAGATGAAAAGTACGCTGACCTACTTGGAAGCAATCCGGTACAAGATTAGTGGTAGTTTAAACGAGCTGGACAGCAGACCGCCAGCGGAGCACCCCTTGGCCACCCACATACAGGTTGTGAGAGACAAGCAGGGCTTGCAGCAGAGTATATTAAAGGTAAGAACGCGATGCCTGTACTACACCACAGACAGTTTAATTTATCTTTAACATTCAGCATAAGTCGGGTAATATAGTTTAGTACTGAGGGTTCTGGTACAAAAGTTCGAATTTCAATCCACCCTTTTACTCGAATCCCAAAAAAAAAACGTTTAATTATTTTAGTTTATGTCTGAACAGCCAACGGTTCCGTTATTTTGGGGTCTATATAATTTTTAAAGGTTTTAGTTAGTTTGCTTTTGGGGTCTCGTTGTGGATTCTTGTGATAGAAATTTAAACCACTTCCTCTGAACTTTAGGGCATTGAATTTTTTCAATCTTACTACGTGGCCGCAACACCTTCAGAGGGGGTATTCAGAGAGCAGCGGTCCGACACCGAAGATCAGAAACGTATCTCTGTCTCGCTTAGCCTAACTGAATATGATAGTGACAGGCACAATCATTATCATTATCGGTTTCGGGGGTATTCACAACCCCCGAACCAAAACCCCCATGTATTTCTCTAACTGTATTTCATTCTTACCTTTGGTGGCATCCTCAGGTACCTCCGTGGTTACAGTCGGATTACCAGAACGAGGTGAACAAGAACCTTCAACCCAACTACAGCGCGCTGACGAAGAGTGTCAACGGAGGCGAGGAGAGGGAGAGGAGAGACTCCATCATGAGTCGCGCTTCCAGCAAGCTCAGGATTGAACACCTATCTTTTAGAAGGTAAATAACATTTTCCAAGTATATATCTACCTACCTTTTCGAATACCATCCGTTTAGCCATCTTGTAATGGTCCACAAATTCATCTGCCTAGTCAACTTCTGCGTTGTGGTGGATGGCATAAAGGTAGCTGGTTCACTTCTCGCCGTGTCATAAAGGTTGTTGCGTAGACAACACGTAACGTCTAAAACAACCCTCTTTCGAATAAGATTAGGTAGGCTTAATTAACCAAAACATATTCCTTTAGACCTGACTGCCGATGGAGAGTTATCTTTTAAGAGAGTATGTAACCAATTTTTTGTTTGTCTACAAAAAATTGTTACTCTCTTTCTATTCATCACTAACATTACAACCGATAGCCAATTGTAGGTAATGTTGGTGATGCTGTTATCAGTAGTAGTTAGGACAAGATAGAAACCTTATAGGGCGACCTATGTGAGTGAAGGCCTCCGGTACACAAAAACAGAAGTACATGTTTAATAAAGTGTTACCATTATTTTGAATGGCTTGAAATAAGGGCCATAATATTTACCTCCTCATTGATTCTCTTATGTCGTTTTCTTGTAACAGAAATACAGAAAATAAAAGCGCGCCGGTAACGCCTGTGGTTTCCGATATCACCGCTCCGATCATTGTCAAGTCTCAGAGCATAGACAATCCGGGGCCGCCGGAGAGCCCGCTTGACTGGAGCGAGAGAGGCGCCGGCGATGGTCTTTCGAACCAGCATGACAGCGATTTTGGTAAGGAAACATTTGGATTATTTTTATGTCATTCTCCTATTGGTGACGTTTGAAAGATGGTTGAAGACAGCACCGACGCGACACGGACAATATGCAAAACAAAAGCTGTCTTCATACAAAAGTAGCCCGTCCCTGTCCCGGCCAGGACACGGCCGGTTCTAGTATAAATTATACTTTACTCATGGCCCAGGTCTAGTAATTCACTGTACCTACTTACATATAAAGTATCGGACCACTGAAGAATAAGTCCGTGGGAAAATCTGTAGCGATCGCCTACAATATGATTTTTTAACAGCATTCATTCGATCGAATGGAGCCACGAACCGTCTACCTAACCATGTTAGATGTTAGGACAGTTATTATAAAACTGTAAACCTTAAAGGTACCGTGATTGTGTTTGCAGACGAGTTCTCGTCCCAAAGCGACAGTTCCACCGACTTGACTGATCACATGATGAAGAATAATACCAGCAACGGAACCCCTCAGACGCCTTCGATGGGCAAATGCCGAGCACTTTACACGTACGAAGCGAGGCTGAATGATGAACTTACTCTTTCACCAGGTGATTATATCTTACGTCTTACTACTTAACCCTGAGAGCCCTTGCCCTATATTATTTTAAGTAGTACCTAATAGATAACTTGTCTAAGATCTACTTACTATAGTTAGGTACCATCATTGATACATTTATCAATGTACTTATTATTATTAGTTATTATATTATATTAAAAACTTCTTTCAATAAGAATTAAAAAAAAAAATGCCTTTCGAAATTCTGCACCCGACAGGACTTGAACCTGCAGCCCCTACAAATCCGTTGTATGTAACGCTTGCATGGCATCTATTTTTTATGTTTTTCTGTGCGTTTGTGCGCTAGTGTCGCCCGTTTATGTGTGGATTTTGGCACAGTGTGCGATGTTCGAACAACCTGAAAGAAGCTATAGTTATAATATAAAATGTAGGCTTCTTTTTAGTAAAATAAGCTAACCAAACTTAGCGGAAGTTTCATGACCTGGCACGAACACAATGTTTACGAGCATATTGTATGTGTACCTACTAATTATTGCTCTGCGAAATGTGTCTGTTTGTGTGATTGTTTTTTTGTAAATTTAACACGCTTGCACCTAAACGTTGAGAATCGCTAAATAGTTTTTAGTATCTAGAACTAAAGTGTAAAGATTTTGTATAGAAAAAAAACTCTATAAAATTGTGCTCCCGGGGCGTATCTGACTGAACCAACGAATTGTGGTGAACCGTTCCAACGCGTCGTTAGCCGCTTCCTTGGTTTCTCTGGATAAGCACGCCAGACCGGCTACCAAGAGGCGCTAGTTCAATTCTCGTCACGGTGCATATTTTGGAGATACATTTATTTTCTTGAAAATATTTATTTAGAATGCGCTGCTCAGCAGATTAGGTTCTGTATCTGTTTAAAGGTGTTTTAATCTATATTTATTTTAGTGCAGAAGCCTGCACTGGGCATTCATAGAAATATTTATTAAAAACTACATTCTACGAAAACACAACGCATGGCAGCCACAGGACGGGATTCAAATCACGCATCTTTACTCAATCCTGGAGTAACATCTTAACCAGTTGGACCACACCATGAATTTTTGCATCTGCATTTTACCATCTATTACAACTTAGGCCTGCTTGGTCCTGCGTCCATCATGCGTTGTGTTCTTGTATACAGGGTGTTCCGTAATGAATGGTTAACCCGGCACGTGCGTATGCGGGGCCAAGGCGTGGATCCACCCCCTGAATTTCAGTTTTCTATTCCAAGCCGTTTGAGCTCTAAGCCATTTTTAGTAAAATTTTGAAAATTTCTACCTTTTTCCACATTTATGGGTATCACGCCCACAGTTTAAGTCATAGCACCATTTTTTTTCTTTTGATATCTTCCCTAATAATGGTGTTTGTAAATTGCATTTAAATTATTTCGTTAGCTGGGCGTAATAAAGTACAAGACGTCCCTAAACATCAATTTTAGTTTAATGTTTTTTTATCTGCCAACTTTGTGGTGTAAAAACAAAGTGCAGGACCTATGTGTACAACCATTTTAAAAACTAGCCTACATTATGAGGATTTTAAAACAGTAGCCAAGTATGTACTTTACATCATGAAATTTCGGAGATATTGCCATTTGAGTATCGAAATACGTAATTTTAGTTACAAAATCTCAATAGACAGTTTGTTAAACAAGTTTCATTTTTAATTAAAATTCTTTATCAGGGTTTGCGGGAGATTCAGTTCATCAACAAACACTGAGAAACATCAAGGTAACAACGACGCCAACAACAGTAAAAACACCAACAACAACCAAATCTGGAACATTCGACGAAACAAAATCCGTGAACGTAACGTTACTATCCATTTTACCACTGGCGCAAGTACATCACTAGATGGCGCCAGTTGTAAAAATAAATTGCGCCTTTATTTTATTTGTATTTGTTTACTGGGATTGCCTAAAAGAAAAGGTGTACAAAGATCCGATTAACTCGGTAGAGGAGCTCCGAGAGCGAGTACAATCAGCAGCGCAAAAAATTACACAACAACGACATGCAAGTAGATTGTCGTAAAAGGTCGTTTGTTAAAAGATGCAGAGCATGCATTTAGGGTTCCGTATCCAAAGGGTAGAAGAACGAGGGTCACCGACATAGCCAAACGGATTAGCTCTTTGAAGTGGCAGTGGGCAGGACATATAGCACGGAGAGCAGATGGTCGTTGGGGCCGAAAAGTTCTCGAATGGAGACCGCGGATCGGAAAGCGCAGCGTTGGACGTCCACCAACGAGATGGACGGACGACTTAGTTAAGGCCGCGGGTTCACGATGGATGCAGGCCACTTATGACCGAAGCATCTGGAAATCTATGAGGGAGGCTTATGTCCAGCAGTGGACTTCTTACAGCTGAAATGATGATGATGATGATCCAAAGGGTAAAAACCCTCAAAATGGAACTCTATTACTGAGACTCCGCTGTCTGTCTGTCTGTCCCTCTGTCACCAGGCCGTATCTCATGAACCGTGATAGCTAGACAGTTGAAATTTTCACAGATGATGTATTTCTGTAGCCGCTATAACAACAAATACAAATAGAATAAAGGCGCGATTTATTTTTACAACTGGCGCCAACTAAAGATGTACTTGCGCCAGTGGTAAAATGGATAGTAACGTTACGTTCACGGATTTTGTTTCGTCGAATGTTCCAGATTTGGTTGTTGTTGGTGTTTTTACTGTTGTTGGCGTCGTTGTTACCTTGATGTTTCTCAGTGTTTGTTGATGAATTGAATCTCCCGCAAACCCTGATAAAGAATTTTAATTAAAAATTAAACTTTTTTAACAAACTGTCTATTGAGATTTTGTAACTAAAATTACTTATTTCGATACTCAAATGGCAATATCTCCGAAATTTCATGTTGTAAAGTACATACTTGGCTACTGTTTTAAAATCCTCATAATGTAGGCTAGTTTTTAAAATGGTTGTACACATAGGTCCTGCACTTTGTTTTTACACCACAAAGTTGGCAGATAAAAAAACATTAAACTAAAATTGATGTTTAGGGACGTCTTGTACTTTATTACGCCCAGCTAACGAAATAATTTAAATGCAATTTACAAACACCATTATTAGGGATGTTTTTTATAGAAAAAAAATGGTGCTATGACTTAAACTGTGGACGTGATACCCATAAATGTGGGAAACGGTAGAAATTTTCAAAAATTCACAAAAAATGGCCTAGAGCTCAAACGGCTTGGAATTGAAAACTGAAATTCAGGGGGTGGATCCACACCTTGGCCCCGCATACGCACGTGCCGGGTTAACCATTCATTACGGAACACCCTGTATGTATTGTTCCTTTAATAAATATTTCAAAAGGTGTTTGTGTTCAATTTCAGGTGATATCATAAACATTCACGAGAAACAAGACGACGGATGGTGGTCAGGTGACTTGAACGGAAGCTATGGGATATTTCCATCGTCCTACGTCGAAGAGATAACCACTTGCATTTAATCGCAGGACCAATGGCAGCAGCGCCAGATAAAGGGGATTGGATCTAACGCTCATTTCCATGGGTCTTGTATTTTATATTGATCTTATAGAAATTCGGATTAAAATCAAGATTGAATAATGACGGCCTCTGTGGTGCGTCGGGCGAAGGCCCGTCTGCAAAACAGAAGGTTGTGGGTTCGATTACCGCCGGGTCCAAGTATTTACCTACCTATATGCTTAAAAATAAATATTTGTTTCTGGTCTGCGTGTTTTCTATGTATGATATGTAGTACCTATGTATTTATAAAAACACTTGCAAAAAAATCTGTGCGCTGCCGTAGTACTTAGAAAATGGCATAGTTCGTACGTCTTCGTGCGTTAGCGCACGAATGATTTCGATTTTAGAAAACGTACCTATTCAAAGTGCGGCCGGCCTTAGAGCCTCAAAAGCCCTTGTAAGTACTTACTAACCAATTAAATGTAGCGGGCATGTAAGTAACTTTTTTTAATTTATAGATACCTAATGGAGTTAATAATATTAGTGTTCTTACTATTTTTATTTATAAAGTTGTATAATAAATATACACTACCTGCGTCCCGCGGTTTCATCCGCGTGAGGAATATCGGGATCAAAAGCAGCGTTACTCCTCGATAATGTAGATAGCTTTCTTTTGTTAGAAGAATTTTTGAAATCAGTCTAGCAGTTTCGGAGCTCCAGGAGTTACAAACAAACAAATATTTCCTGTTTATAATAATAAAATTAGTCTAAGTTAAAATTATGATACAAGTTTTAATCAGAATTTTATTATAATAAATAGTATAGTGTTTGTTTTATGGCATATGAATTCATAAAGTAACTAATTAGTAAAATCGAAATAATCAAATTAAGGGCTGATTTTCAATCTGTCGGACAAATAGGCAAATCTGTCGAATAAAAAGTAACACCACTTTTGTTCTGTTTTATTCGACAATTATTTTTTTAATTGTAAAATTAAACATCAGCCCCAATTTGATTTAGGGCTCCTAATATAAATTAGGAGTAACTTTAAGTTCCATAGTATAACGAAATTGTATATTTAAAAGGAAACGTCGAGTGATAACTAATGTAGGTAATTGTAATTATTAGTTATAATGTATAGAAAATGCACAATAAGATAAATTGTATTGCTGTATCGATCACCGAGATTTTGTACTAACCTACGGAGCTGACAACGTTAAAAAATTCGCGGGATACGCACGGGATCGGGACTTACGCGGTTATACCCGCGTAAGTCCCGTCCCGCGTAAGTCCCGTCTCGCGTAAGTCTCGATCCCGCGGGGAAACCGGAATCAAAAGTAGCTTGTTACTCATCGATAATGTAGCTTTCTATTGGTGACACATTTTTTTAAATCGATCAAAAATCTTTCCTCTTTTGAATATAGGTAAGTTATATAGATTTGGGTAAGTACCTAGTAGGTATTGACGTAAATACCCGTTCTTTTTATGGCCCGGACCTAGCCCAGGCAATACTTTCAGGCACTCAGTCTAAGTAAGAAATAACTAATATACAGGCCGCGCCTTTCGCCTCCAAAATATTGTTCTACGGTAGGTATAGTAATTTTATATCAATGAAAGTTTTGTACTGAAATTTTAACTAAAGACACTTGTATGTACGAATATGTATATTATAATGTAAGTACTTATTTAACTCTTTGCACTAGGTAAATAAGTAGGTGTAAAATTATTTTGTACCTACTATATGAAAAATGTTTGACAATGGATCTGTAAAGCATTTTTTTGTGTTAGGAAAATAATTCTTTTAAATATAAATTAATAAACAGATAAGGGCCGATACAGACCTACCTTATCAGACGTGGTTCGCGTATGTCCGAATCCTGCGGGAATATTGGGACATACCCGAATCCCATTTTAATACAAATCATTTCTGAAGTACCTAATAGTTAGTTACCTATAGTGGAATCCTTTTTTGACTTCGCTTATTTTGACCAATCGTTTAATAAAACGTAGTGCACAGTTGAGTTTGGTGCATCAATCAAATCACTAATGCATGTTAGTGATTTGATTTGTGTAAAAAAACAGGCCAAGTGCGAGTCGGACACTGAGGGATCCGTACCATAATCACAAAATCAAGTTTGTTACCACTTAAATATTTTATTCGACAACAGAAATACATCTGTAAATATTTAAACTGTCTAGCTATCACAGATGTCAACTATCATAGATGTACGGACAGTGGAGTCTCAGTATCAGGGTACCGGTTTTACTTACTATTTTATTCAATAATTCATTCATATTTTGTATGACGTGTTTGTCACTCTTCTGCGATGTCATTAAAAACGGATTCCACTGTATTTGCCTAAATTTATTTATATTTTTGTTAATAAATTATTAATGTACCTATGTATAACGAAATGGTATACAATACCTAGGTTATCTATACATATAATAAAATCGTAACTCAGCGGTGTCTGTTTTTGGAAGATATAAAAAAAATATAAATTGGAGGGGTACCTATTAACGCAGCAGAACCTATTTCTCTGTTTTTCTGGTTGTCTGTTTGTCTGTTTGTCTGTTTGTGTGTGCCTTTGTGCCCGCTAATCTCAGAAACGGCTTATCCGATTTTGACCAAATTTGGTATGCAGATAGCTTTGTACCCCGATTAACATATAGGCTATTTTTTATCCGGATATTTAGTCCGGTTATCCGGATACAGTATTTTTTCTGCTTTTACTTAATTAGTATGAATGTTGTATTGAAGAAGTATGTTGAGTGGAATCAATACATGATTAACCGAATATCCGGTAGGTAATTAAAAAACCGGATAACCGGCATGTATTAAAAAAAACCGGATAAGTATTTAGAAATTCTTAAAATACCGTATACCTATATCTTTTCATATATCCGGATTCTTCGGAAATACGGAAATTCTTTATAATGGTTGTTTTTAACCGACTTCAAAAAAAAGAGGAGCTTCTCAATTCGACCCGCATATTGTTTGTATGGGGATATGTTCACGCTGTACTCCGGCATATGAAGTCCGATTACGATCATTCTTTTTAGATTTGGAAAGTGAGAGTCCCGAATTGGTCCCACACATTGTTGGTAAAGATCTGATGAGAACCTTTGGATTTATGAGCAGAATATCATTCCACAATGCAGTAAAATTACGAATTTTTGGACTTCCATCAATAGAGTCGGCTTATAAAGAACTAGGTACAAATTGATGGACCACCTGGAACCACCTTCTCATCAGAAAACTCCTCAATGATTAAACTTATGGTTACAATTTTGATAATTTTTAGTGGCAGTCGAAAATGCACTAAGTAAAAAGGAAAAGAAAATATAGCTCAAATCGGGCAGTTTTAATGGGTAGATACAGATGGCATGTAGTTTACGAGGTACAGCAGAGTGTGGATTCCGAGTCGAGGGTACCGCGTTCGAATCACAGACCGGCGCATTCCCATTTTAAAGAACGAACGGTGGCCTAGCGAGCCGAGTGACGGCTTCCGATTTGACGGCAGCGCGTTCGAGTCCAGAGTGCCAGGCACGACGTTACGTTTTACCCTTCAGTTGTGCGTCCACCTTGCCGTGGTAGGGGGCTCAGTAGCTGCAAGCTAACCCATAACCGTAACCGTGTAAGCGTGCTCGGGGGTGCATTCCGCAAGGTAGGGGCCGCGTGGAAGCTTACCACTATAAAAAATTACCTTAGCCTCTGGTGATGAACTCGGGGGGGTTTATTACCGCCTTTGGGGGCCTTGAACCGATGGTGGGATCGTGCCGAGGGAGGGGAGACGGAGAGGGATTGTCTTTTGGGCAGAGATGAGGCTTGGAAAGGCCGCCGTTGTCTAGGTTGATGGATGTAGTCCATAAATTCCCACTGGCCTCGACACTTGTGGGACACCGAGGGAGTTTAGTTGATAAACCTATGGTAGGGGGCCCAACAAGAGTGGCCTGACGGTGCATAAGGCATATATAACAGACTAGCTGCGTCTCGCGGTTTCACCCGCGTAAGTTCGTGGGAATATCGGGATTAAAAGTAGCATATAGCCCTTCTCAATAAATGGACTATCCAACACTGAAAGAATTTTTTAAATCGGACCAGCGGTGCATGAGATTAGCGCGTTCAAAGAAACAATCAAACAAACGCTTTCGCTTCACAATAATAGAAGAAGAAGAAGATAATAGAAGATAGATTATAATAGTAATAGAATAGATAGATAAGTCGGTTGTACTGCGTATGTAGGAGAGCTTATTTTTATTGTTTTGTCCTTTTTTCGAAGTTGGGTTTTGTTTTTTTTTCAATATTTTCGACAAAGGCTACTTTTTATAATAATGTAAATAAGCATGCAACAAGTTACCTACCGCTGTGCAAACTCCACACTTAAACAGACTCTGCCATGATTCTCTTCTGCCCAGCAACAGACTTCCATGGTCGTCCGTTTAAATGTAGACTTTTACACAGCGATAGGTAAGTGTTCGAAAAACGCTGACGAAGTCGCGGGCACAGCTAGTAAATAATATATTCTTTCTTATATACTTGTATAGGTATACTAGTTATAACTTAAATAACTGTAGGTAACTAAAAATCATGTAAATTATTAGCTATAATTAATTATCTTAAATTGAGCCAAAGTGTTGTTTAATGAAAAATAAATAATTATTCGAATAATATATTTCTTTTTTCAATTATTTTTTATATATAAGTATATTTATATCATAGTAGGTATTTAATTTACCTACTTATTACCTTTACCTATTAACTATGTGTTGTAGTTGGAAGTATTAAAATAAAACGCAACTTTAGATGACTACAAATCATTTATTAAATTAATATTTTCTAAATACTTAATACAATATTGGCAAGAGAGAGGACTTCTGCCCAAATTGTCTAAAATACTAAATCGTCCGACATTTCACAGATTGACTAACATATAGCACGTTTTTTTAATTTTAGACTATCTGACGTTTTGGTGCCTTGTATTTTTCTTTTTCTTTAGAAAGATGTGTCAAATCGTAGTCTATAATTAAAAATCGAAGTATACCTAGTTATTAAGTACAAATAAATTGGTGAAGATTTTAAATTTAATATTCATAATTTCATTAACGGTGCTATTCATTAAGGTAAGTATGCAATATCGGCAGTTTATTTTTTAATTTAGACACAATTTTTTTTAAATATTAGAATTTAATGTCCGTTTTCCGACATTACTATGTTTTGCATCAATATATTTTTAGACATGTTTTAAAATCAAAATATTTATAATATTTTAAACAATTAGGTACCTACCATGGTCGTTTAAAATCTTATAAAGATTTTGTCACAATTAAATTGTTGAAAAACTCGATTATCACATTTTTTTATAATTATTATGATATCTTCAAAGGCACTTTCGAAGAAAGTGCAATTTTCTCCTTTAAATCGTCATGGGTAACATTACTTTTTATTACAGTATGTAAGTACCTACCTCTTTATTTGGTATTTTAGATAAAATGGTGATAACTTTTTTTTTATAGAGGCAATGTTGGCTTTCGGAACAGTCTTTATGGCAGTGTGTTATCGGAGATTCCAATATTGCGAGATTTGAAAATTCATGCCGTGTTACAGGTCTGGTTAAAACAATAAAAACTAGTCACATTTTTATTTTTGATTTTTATTTATTACTACTACATCCATCTACTTTGACATTCATATTTTTTTTAGTATTAACGGTTATAGTTTTTTTTTTACTTTTTTGGCAGGATATATCCAGTTTATTGATTTTTACTAATTTGTAGGTAACATTGTAACATTCATTAATTATTTAATTCAAGAGTTCAGTTATTCCGTTCCAAAATTTTTTTCGATGTCCTAACTACAATAACCTAGCGCCTTAACTGCTAGGCTATATTAAAATATAGTAATTTACTTAGTTTATATTAGTTTTTATTAAGGAATAAATTGAAACGCCACAAAATTCCAAAAAAAAGGAATTTTAAAATTGTGCTCATTAAACATTTTTCTAGAATATAGTGGCAGTTTCGAGTTCAATTTTTTTTTATCTTAACTTATACCATTATATTTGGCGTTTCCGCAGACGTATTAGTAAGTCATGCAATACGAAAAAAAACTGTTATTCCATGTTCTATTTATCCTAGTGCCCTAACTGCTAGGTTATCTAAAAAATATTTATTTTACGATTAAAATTGAGATAAAAGTATGTTTTCAAATTATGATTATTGAACATTTTTTTGTGGCAGTTGTTTTTCGTAATTATACTAATTAAAGGTTGTGGCAGCTTCAACTTTGAGATAACGAAAATTCTTTATAAAATTGTGCCATCAATTTTATAAAGAATTTTCGTTATGCAACTGCAGTCAAGACTAGAATAGAGTTAAAAAATTCTTTTACTATCGGGAATTAAAATAAAACAAAAAAGATATACAAAAAGAAACATAATTTTGATTTAAAAAATACAACAATAAAAAAAACAATTTCAAATACTAATTGAGAGAGAGAGAGAGAGAGATCGAATTAAACCTAATTTACGCACTGAATTTAGCTGCACATTTCACGGGCTAAAGCTAGTTTCCTCTAAGACCAAATTTAGCTGCCTGCCTCCGTTTTTTGCCATTTGGCTACGGAACCCTAAAAACGGTGTCAAAACATAGTCTGGTTTACATGGACGAGTTTTTGTAAGGCCACTGGACTTCTTATTACGGCCACCGCTTTAAGAGACAACCCTAGCTCGACCCGTGGAAACGCAGCTATCTTCAGAGATTTTCATTTGTGCAACGAATTGTGCCTAACTTCACAACACAAGAAGAACAGTTTTGATGCAGATAAAACTGCGGTGCGAAGATAAAATAGTTATTAATTATTATAAATCTGTTTAAAACATTTGAATACCCAAGTGTTTAAATGCGATTAACACAATAAAGATAAAGGCGGAACCACACATGCCAGTAGGTGGTACCCATGCATGACGTAATCTAAAATACACGCATGTGCCAACGTATTTTATATATGATGGCCATACATATATAAATACAATGTAAGGCGCATATTTCAAATGGTACTCAAGTAGAAATCACGACATGACTCGATATATCCGCCATCTTTGGGATCTAACAGTCATATTTTCAAGGACACGGACTACAAATCGAGTCACAAGTCGCGATCTGTGTTTGAGTCACGTTCTACAATACGGGCGAATAAGTTTACTGGCATGTCTGTGTATACACAATGTGAGTATAATTAGCCTGCAAGTTACAGGGAGCCTACTAGCTTCTTAAGAAAGAATGATCGATAATTTCCCTTAGTTTTAAAGAAATTTTAAATTTTGAACGTCAAAACTTTAAAGCTTCTTTGAAAAAAAAAACGTTCAGTCGTTTGTTTCCGAAAACCTAGTAGTCCCTGTTCTGTTTTACTGGCATTGTCTATCTCCGCCTTAATGCTTGTTCCTTATTTTCTGAATATCTAGAAAAAACAGGCTACTTTTTATCCCGACATTCCCACGGAATCGGGACCTACGCCGATTTAACCGCGCAGCTAGAATTCTATAATTAAATTAAAGAATATAACGGTAAGAGTAGGACTAGAAATTGAGCTTTACGACGACGTTTGTGTTTAGATTTATGTATGAAAATACAGAATAGTTTTTAAATTAATTAGGTAATAAGTGTACAGTCCCTTTGTGACCCATTTACATAATGCCAGTTCTCGAGTAAATACTGGTGTTAATGCATAATAGTTTTGTTGGGAATTTTAGGTGGTAAACACGAAATCATCAAGAGAAAAATACGTACACTTAATACCCACTTTTCTAAACACCGTCTATATACATACAGATTATACTTACTTAGTTTATATAATTATTTTAAATGCTACAAGATAAATTAAAAAATATAACATTTACTTACTTAATAAAACAATAATTTATACGGGAAGTGACTACGTTAAAATATGTATCTATAGGTACATATCTAAACGATTGTTTCTGCGAGACCTAGGTACAGTTGAGTACGTTTTATTTACCTACATGCAATTCATTGTCAGTCTAAAATTGGTCTGGCAGTGCTTTTTTGTTCAATAGGGCAACTATTTCAATCAAAACTGCGTATTTTAGACGCGCACACATAAGATCCTTGGGCCAATATGTTTTCAACGATGTACATTTACCTACTAAAAATGTATTAAAATAATAATAACATTAAAAAAATACAACTTTGTGCTTTTAAAGTTACCTAAGGTGGCCCTGCACGACAAATATATATATTTTAGTAATAAATATGGGAAACTGCTTGTTTTCAATAAACCGACTTAATTCAGTAATGAAATACTTTGAGCTCTTTCCAGTTATAACGAATATATACCTAAATGAGGAGTTTTGTTTTATTTTATGCATCAAAAGTAAGCCGTGGAGGTGCCTCTTAACAATAAACTTTGGCCTAAATAAAAAATAATGAAACTTACCTAAAGAATGTATAGATAAGGCCGACCATTTGAAAAAATATTTTTTTCTAAATAAAATATAGAATAAATTCAAGTCTGCTTTTAGCGGTTCAAATGGTCAGCGAATCACAATCAGAGACCGTAAAGAAAGTCTTTGACCATAGGATTATGGATACATTTATGCAACATTATGTATGTTGATGGAATAGTCATAGAAAAGTACATTGTATGCATAAATGTATTCATTTGATGCACATTTTAATGTACCTCAAAATTGAACATACTTAGACAAAATTGTTGTCATTTGCGTTAAAAAAATAGGCATAATATGCACGATGACCAATCTCCATAGATTTAGATCCGACAACAAGCTATGCTTCCTTCGAATCTTTCCGGTTAAGTCCTACTCTATTAACGCTACTCATACCAAAATCCTTTTCAATTACTTTTCCCTTAAAGAAATCCCCAAAAACTGACATTAATTTTTACCGGCATTTAGTGCCGTTATTATTTATTAAAGAAATTCGTTCGTGTTCAAGACACTAAATCTAGACTAGAGTTTGTTTACAAACTACGCCCTCTTTGAGAGTACTTCGCATCGTATTGTGCTTTTAAATCACATATCATTGGACAGAAATCTTTGATATCGGAAACCGATTGCCTCTCACGAAACTGACAAATAGTGGACACAAGCTAACATTGTACTACAAAACATTTTGGCGTCAATTAAAACTTATTTAGAGACCTAAAAGGACAGCCCACCTGCTCTTTTCTCCATACAAACTTTACAAACGTAGTCGACTGTTTCCTCCTTGGATAGAGACATTAGAAAATATATGTTTATGCCTTAAGTCCAGGACCATGCCCCTACGTATTGATTTTTTTTTATTTTCTAATAAATTAATAATAAACAAAACGTAGGGGCATCGTCATGGCAGATATAGGTTTGACATATTTGCTCTAATGTCTTTGTTCAGGGATGAAACAGTCGACTACGTTTGTATGGAGAAAGAGTAGGTAGACTAATTTTTAAGCGAATTAAATGGGCTATAGAAGATAGTTGCATAATAGTTGTGCTGGTACGGTTAGATCAAAAGTCAATAACCATTTCCAGATTTACAAAATCGCTATACATATCATAATTGTGGCGTGTCAAAACAGGACAGACATTCTGAAAATAACTCTCTATTTTGTCTTATATTTTCAAAATGACTGTCCTGTTTTGACACGCCACAATTATGATACGCTTCACCTACATCGAATTGTGGCGTATCAAAACAGCACAGACATTTTGAAAATAAAAGACAAGATAGAGAGTTATTTTCGGAAATGTCTGTCCTGTTTTGACACGCCACAATTACGATGTAGTGGCGATTTGGAATATCTGTATGTGGGCATCGACTATTGGTGCCGACTGTACTAAGTGAAATTCTCGGTGAACCCAGAATAGAACTTTTAGCAACACTATTACCCGCTGTAGCGATTACTACGGCAGTTTCTCAATTGAAAGTAGGAGTAAGAAATTGACCAAACTAAGTTCTTAGGTTGCGTTTCCACCAGAGTCAACCTAATTAGGTTTGTTATAATAACCAATAGGATCGCTATATTCTAAGATCAAATCTTAAATCAAGCTATGTTATTGGTTTAAACAAACCTATCCGATTTATTGCTTAGAGTGTGTGCCAGATAAGTATACCGGCGACTGAGGGCTCCGCTGCCTAACATAAGGCACGGTTTACCTAATGGTTGATGCGCCTTGTTAGTGGACAGCGATTTGTTCGATCTTGACCACGCGCAGAGTTAGCAAAAACGCACTCTACCTCTGGTGGAAACGTAACTTTATAGACGCCAAAATGTTTGAAAGGACAAGTAGGGCGTTCTGATTTATCGCAAATGCGCAAACACAAATTCCGTATTTTCCGGTTGACTGAAAAAGTTTATTTCCGATTTATTAGGCACTAAGTCAAAGTGTGCGGAACCCTAAGTGCGCGAGTCCGACTCGCCCTTGAAAGGTCTTTTGATTTGCAGCGAATTTTTTTCCCTATTTCTATGTTTACGTGTCAATTTTGTTCAAAAATTGAGCGAAAATAGATAAAAGTTTTTTAATTTTAGTTCAAGTTATTCAGTTTTAGATAACTTTACTTGTTTTCGAGTCTTTTTGGGGAACAAGCGATTTTATCACACAAACACTAACAAACGTTTAGACGCAGTTTGCCAAATTATTTTTAAATAAAGAATTTCTAGAGGGATTAGGACTGCAACCCTTAAACACAGGTTATAATTTAACAAGTATCTCACCCGTGGTGCCACATACTTTCCTTTTTATTATATAATTTTGAGACAGTAAATAACTGAGCCATAAGATACAGACTTTAGTCTCGCCAGGACCAAAGAACAATGGCCAATCCGCATACGTCATTTTATTTAACTAAAAAATGGTTGTTACAAATATTAAAAAAAAAAATAGATTTTTAGATTTTTACCAACTTCTCACTTTACAAGATGACAATTTCAATTTTCCTTTTTTTTGTACTTATTATCATAATAGTTGTGCTGGTACAGTCAAGAATGTCTGTCCTGTTTTGGCACGCCACAATTATGATAAATGGCGATTTGGAAAATCAGAATGTGGTCATCGACTTTTGATGCCGATTGTACCAAATGGAAAAAAGATATGAGGATTTCAATCATATTATGACGTTTTGTTGCAGTAATTATCATTTTTTCTACCACTTACCTGTTTTTACTTGACATAAACACGTGACATCATTGAAATTATCTCGTTGTGCTCTGTTGTGATGAATAGAAGAGAAATTAGAGAACAAACACCCGTCGGTCAAATTATAATGTTGTCATAATAAACAAACAGAAAAACGAATTATAAAACTCAAACAGCGAGAAAAATAAGTAAAAATAAACTAAATGGTGAAACTTCCCTAATTAAGTAAGTACTGCTACAAAATCAAAATCTCTTTTTTAACCAACACATTTTTTAACCACCGAGTTTTTTTAAGAATATATTTTCTATTATGCATTTAGGTGTTAGAAATGAACATTTTACTATATTTTTATGTATGTACCAAGATTTTAGTGCGAATAAAATTAAGCCATTGTTCTTTTTGAAAACGTATTTTTTCTTGATTTTTTTTAATTTTCAAAATCTTACATCCTTGTCCGGAAACATTTAAAGTTGATATTTTTAAATATTCAGTTAGTACAACAATCGAATATACAACTTTTTACGTTGCTGACGATTGGTCGTTTGACACTATAGAGGACGTCAAATTACAAATAACACGACGATATACCAATTTGACAAACTGCTTTCGACGCTTCATTCTATCATTCTTATCCTTCGAAACCTATTCAATCATCAAATGCATTTTCTGTTTGTAGGATACTCAACAAAAAGAAAAAATATTCAAATAAAGAAAGGTTCAGTAAGGTTAATAATACAAAAACAACCTCAATATCTTTGTTTGGAGTCCAAGACCGATTTGTTAGACAAAATAATTCATTAGATAAAGTTATTCATTATTATATAAAGATAATTAGACAATGTTATTCATTACATTAAATATAGATAATCTCATTCATTATTCATTTGAGCAATCACCCAAATATCGTCAACAATTTTCACTTTGGAATGTAAATTCTGTACAGTAAAGCCATCGAAATATAAGAATAATTAAAAATTATCTTTAAAAAAAGACAATAATAAAATTTATTATTATAAATATAATAAAATTGACGAATGCCCCTCAAAATACTAGACATTGGTGATTAAAAACTAGGCCTTGAACTCCTTTCAAATACAATTAATTATTATAATAATTAAATACAGTAATAAATTCACATTGATCAAAACGATTACTAGGTCGCACACCGAAAATGTCGTGAAAAATCAACTTACGTTCCGATGTCCGACCGTATTAATAACATAATTAACTACTACAGTGCTTTTATAATAATTACATTTAATATAATAATAAGGGCAGTTTTATGAAATCACAAAGTTTGATTTTTTTTTAAAAGATAACAACGTTTTTTATTCCACCACTGCAGTAGTGGAATCAAAACGTTACATTCACATCTCTCTAATAAAATGTAAGTGCACTATTACATTTTATTAGAAAGATATATTTTATATGGAGATAAAAAAATAGCCCTAAATAGAATAAATATAATGGTTATATTCCTAACATAATACTGTATATTTATTAAATAATTAGGTTTGCTGCAGACTGTTGACTGAATCTTCGTAGTTGAAGTTGACTTAATTTATTTGGATGAGAATCTGAAACAATTCAAACGCAGTTCAAGTGAAAACTATTCTTAAAAGATGCCATGTTAACGCCCTTGAAACTTTTAGCGGCATTTTTAGGGCCTTGCGAGTAACTTGGGGCAGTTTTCAAGGTTTTTTTTTGGGATAACCGTTGGGATTGGTTAAGTTATAAGTGGACCATCCATCCATCTAGTAGTTATCATCCATCCAGTGCTGTTTATATAATTCCAGTTTCCATCCAGTGCCGGATTCGATTACTGTACTGAAGTACTGGGTGCAGTCCTTAGGGTTTTTTTGTTATATATATTTTTATTTATTTATATCGTTATTTCAGAAACTTAGATCAAAATTGTAAACAAAGAACTGTCAATTTTAAAGGAAAAAGTAAATAAAAAGCTGTCACTTTCAAATAAATGTATGGGATTTTAGTTTAGGATTTTGATCTAAGTTAGTCAGGGGTATAGTTGAGTCCTTAATAGTCTCTGGGCTAGAAAAATAGGTAACAATGTCAGGATTAAAATTGACATTGAATCAAAGTCAAGGTGACATTACTTCAATGTCGTTCTCACCCACTGACCTGAATTATATGGACAGGAGGTCTCGCACTGAATTTTGTGCCATGGCGCAACATGTTGTCACGCGTTTTCTATTGAAAGTGATGGTGACCATCTCCGGAACTATTAGTCCCACGGACGGTCACCATCACATTCAATAGAAAACGCGCGACAACAGCGCAACATGGCGCAATTCAAATCGGCACAAAGATCTAATGTCATTTTGTATAGTATAGCAATTCCAGCGTTGACTTTCGGCGGGAAAGCGGAGACAACATGTCGTGCTCCAATTTTATTTTCGTTAAACTATGTTGTAAACCCGGTTAAATTGTGTCATTTTGGTGGAATCTTATTCAATTTAGTTCCGTGAATGTGCACAAGTGTAGTGAAAACAAAATTGAGTGTTAAACATGGACTTTCCGTCATTCGCGCCGAAGCTCCTTGATGGTTATAGTAAAGTTGCCACCGCTCTACCATAACTTGAAACTATAGGCCCGATCGGGCTAATTTCATGCAAAATACTTGATACTGGCAAGATGTACGACGCCAAAACTATAATAAGAACAAACTTGAAATATTCTAAAACTTGACCCTGGCTGTTCCAAATTGGCCATATCGGTCTCAGACCGAAAAAAATAAAAAAAATCCAGCGTACTTGTATAGTTTCATTTCAGTGTTCTCACGGCTCAACGCTGCGTTCGTATCTCGTTGTGATCGTCGTCAGAGTCTGTATGAGTGTGGTGGTCGCAGGCGAGGATGGTCAAGTGGGTAGAGTCGCTCTGCAAAGTGGAGCATTCCCCGCCTCCCGTCGCGTTCCCGCCTCCGCTACCGTTCCAGTTACCACATTGAGCCTTATTCTGCAGAGCTTGGACGTACGACTGTATAGAGAATAAGTCTTTAGTTTTAGCATTTTTTGAATACAAACTCAAAAATATGTTTCTTCAATAATAAATTCACATGTTCGTATTCGAAACGCGACCTCCAATGAGAAGAAACTCATTGCTCTTTTTTTACTAATATTACACAGAACATTGCCAAAATGGGCGGCCTTATCGTTGAAAGCTATCTCTTCCAGGCTGCCTTAGGACGGCGATAAACTGTATACCTAACGGTATAACATGTTTAAAACACATGTGGTGACGATCTTTGAACACAGTTTAGAACTTCAGTTCTGTTGTGAAACTTTTTTTTAACTCTTAAAACTTTAACTCTGGCAGTTTTTTTTTTATGTATATGTATATATTTTATGTATATATGGCAGTAATTGCATAGTATAATTAAATATTAATAAACTAAAACTTTAAAACCTGGGAAATGACGTCGCCGTGAGCTGTACGGACTTGATACAAATACCGGTACTTGCGTTGCTTCATCTCATCACGTTCCTCGTACGTTATAGGCCGCTGATACGAACGTAACTGAAGGTTAAGTTTCTGAGCAGATAAACCTACAATTGTAAAAAGAAAAACATGGTATATCAGTTTAGTTTGTTCCACGACGTTACACACAGCGCAATCTAGCCCCAAACTAAGCAATAGGCTTGTGCTATGGGTACTAGACAGCGGATATACAACATACTGTACTTTTTTTTTGTAAAATATGATGCATATTTGCACTCGGCGGGAATCAAACCCGCAACCTTCTACATTGCAGTCGGGCTTTCGCACGACGCGCCACAGAGGTTGTTATAATCAAACAAACATTACGTCGAGTTCTAGAGATTCAAATTTAACTGTATACATATAGCGCAAAAGTAATTGCAGGTTCTCGCTTTCTCGACAGATATTTTCTTTGTGGCAGTGCAAAACATGGACTTTAGCGTTGTTTCCAAAACTCATGAGAAACTCGTTGTAAATAGCCACCATTTCAAAAGACTTCTTCGACTTATGCATACGAAGACGTCACTGTTTCTGTATTTGCAAATTATTTGCAGATAAAGTATAGCATGCAACTCTTGAACAAAGTACGGATTTACATTGAGGACCATGAATCCTTCACTTGCTCGTGACTCATCTATGGCTCTCGCTTTAAATCCGTCCTTTATTCACTAATTGCATAATACCTATACTAGTCTTCGTTGATCTAAAATATATTTTTATTTTATTTAATTTTTAAATCGAGAAAAATAATAAAGATTTTTCCTGTATTTTCATGTAAAGTATACCTGGTGACGTCACAACTACGACTGGAAATCTGAAACTCCAATTCCAAGTTATCAAGCAACGTTTTTTTTTTAAATTGAAATGAGGCCTGCAGTTTAAATCTACTTAATATTCAACCGTATAGTGTAAAGTTACATGGTGCTTAGCGAAATTAAACATCGATTTTCTATGTGAAAATCCATAATAAAAAAAAAATTCGGGCACTAGGTACTTATTGTTCTAGTTCACATGAAACAAAAAAAATAATATGTAAAAAAATGAAACCTTGCCAATTATTTCGCGCTCTTAAAAAGTTAAAGTGATACTGTCCTTATCTTATCAATTATTGAATCAGAAATATTATTTATCGGTATTTGAAAAGTTGTAGCATCTTTCAATATAGGGGATGCTACAACGAATACATTTATTATATATTTGTTGTGTACATTTTTACACACAACACTTACAACACTTAGAACACAGAGCCTCACACTCACACTCACTTTGTTCATGGTAGATTTTGGAAGCGGTGAGGACACTTTGGACGATCAGACCGATGACAAGCAGGATCGGCCAAACGCCCAACATTATCCACGTCGCTATGCAAGGCGGGGCTACTGCCGGCTCCAGTTTAGCACGCTGCCACATCTAACGTTGAAAAAGACACAATTAGACAAGGAAGCATAGCTACGGATCTGTCAGTTGGAACAAATTGAATCCGTCTCTGAACTCTATTATACAAGTACGCTGGAATTGGTATACTATACAAAATGACAATAGATCTTTGTGCCGATTTGATTAGCGCCATGTTGCGCTGTTGTCGCGAATTTTCTATTGAAAGTGCTGGTGACCGTCCACGGAACTATTAGTTCCACGGACATGGCGCTAATCAAGTCGGCACAAAATTCAGTGCGCTATGACCTGTCCAGCGGCTTGTACCATGGAGGTCAGTAGAATCCGTCTATTCTAAAACCTAATTTGAAATTCAATTCTATTTATTCTAACAAACTCATCCATAGCTACGTTTGAGGAGTTTTGGCGGATTGCGTTGAAGATTGTGTTGCTGAATTTTCCTACTTTTAAATGCGTGTTTCCTTTAACTTCGGGAACATATGAAAAAAAAATGAATAACAATTTTTCAAAATTCAAAATTTCCATAGTGATTTCAAAAGACCTATCTAACCATACCTCACACGGAGGGGTAAACGAGAAATTTATTTTCATTTTTATAGCACTGTGTCGGCGTGATCAATACCTACCTATATAATCAATCATGCAAAGTTACCGTTTCTTAATACAAAGCGTCTCTAAGCTAAGCCACGGAAACACGGACAGACAGACATGACGAAATTATAAGGGTATCTTGTTGACTACGAAACCCTAAAAACAAAACGTAGGGACCATGTCAGATAAATGTTTTATGGCATAAACATATTAACTCTATTATCCAGGGAGGAAACAGTCGACTACGTTTGTATGGATAACGAGTAAGATATCTTCTTTGTGATTGAAGGTAACGAGGCAAAGTCTAGGATATCTCTTTACCCATATTCCTACATACATTCGTTAAAAAACCCGGCCAAGTGCGAAACTCGCGCACGAAGGGTTCCGTACCACTATCACAATTGGGTACGGAACCCTAAAATGGTTTACAACAACTTTGATTCAAAGAAAATCTGAAACTTATAAGAAACTCTTTGGTCAGTGAAGGCAGACTAGTATATTTGACAGATAGGGCAGCCATTTTGAGTTCCATGACCAACTCGATTTGACGCGACCAATCAGAAGCGACCTCACATTGCCTTGTAGTTTTTGAAACACGTTTGTTGTATGGGAGCCCCTTTTAAATAATTGTTTTATTTTGTTTTTAGTATTTGTTGTTGTAGCGGCAACCGAAATACATCTTCTGTGAAAATTTCAACCTTCTAGCTATTACGGTTCATGAGATACAGCCTGGTGACAGACGGACAGACGGACGGACGGACGGACGGACAGACAGACAGACAGACAGACAGCGAAGTCTCAGTAATAGGGTCCCGTTTTTACCTTTAGGTACGGAACCCTAAAAAGGACAAACACATCAAAGTAAGTTTTAAGTCGGTTACATTGAAATAAACCTCAATCGATAGACCGGCAGCAAGAATCGACTTTAACCGCATAACTATGTAAGACTTAACTCATGCTTGGCAGACGACTCGGTTAAATTTTCATAGTTATCGGCAGTGGTTAACATCATTACGTAGGACCGACTTTGAGTGAATGCTCTATAAGTTATTTAGTACCTTAGATGAAAACAAAAAACAGCAGATACGGTACCTAGTCTCAGAAAATGAGACGATAAAACTGCGTCTAGCTGACGAACCGTTGCCGCGTTGCCGCGTTAGCACGTGCTGCCACACTGCGATTATCTTTTTGAAATCCATAATAATACCTTTTTGCTTATTTTACAAAGCCTGAATCATTCTTAAAGACAAATGTTTTTAAATACAATAATATTATGAAAATGCATGTATGTGTTTCTAGCTCAATTTTCGAATACGCAATGTTAGAATATACCGTATCTACTATATTTGTTTTCATCTAAGTTTAGTAGGTACTTGACACAAAAGTTCACGCTGAAGGGAAACGAGACTTGACTTGGCCAATGTAGCTTACCAAAAGCGAAAGCTATTTATAGCTATCGTTTAATAAATAAATCGGTCGAGTGCTAGTCGAACTCGCACGCCGAGGGTTCCGTACTCATGTAGGTAAGACTATATTATGTAACACGAAGAAGTAACAAGTAATGTAACAAGTCCCCAGTCTTCTCTCCCGAGAAGACTGAGGACCACGGCCGGTATAACCCGTTCGCCGAAACGTCGAGGTAATTAAAAACAATGATTATTTGTAACGCGATCTAGACCCGTGTCTAATATATTATGTAGGTCTGTAATTTGAAGACCAGCAATCAAAGACGGACGGACAACAAAGTGATCTTATAAAGGTCCTTATTTTACCTATTGAGGTACGGAACCCTAAAAACGACCAATAATCACTCAAAAAGTTTTAAAACTAACAAGATTGGAACTCAATTTTTTTATTTCCGAGGTCTATAGCGAATTTTAAAAATGTGAGTAGGTAGGTACCTACTTGACGCATCAAAATGTGGGGACTACCCACAAGTTGCAACAATAGCCGGTAGGTAAATGACGGCTATAAATAGAGGACGACGCCCGCCGCAGTTCCAGTCCCCTCGCGATCAAGACCGTTGTAACATGGTCGAAACGTCGAGGTAAGAAAATTAAAAAGTAAAAAATCACGCGATTAAGACCCGGGAAATAAAAAAATATAGATCACTATAAGAACCATAATTCCATTTGTTACTCCTTCACAAAATACTCAAATACTTACCCAGATGACCATGAGGAAGCGTTCGACGAAGTAGTCGAGACAGATGGCGATAAGGGCACTCCCATATACGCTCGTACCGACGATTGACATCGCTGTAGGAACAACACATTCAGGTAAAGTACATGTATTATTAAGTCACAAACGCAAAACTAGCCTATCAACCAAAAAAAACTACATTGAAATCAGTCCATCCATTCGGAAGCTACGATGCAACATACATATACAGATACACAGACAGACATGTCAACCTTAAAACACCCTTCTTTTTACGGCGGGGGTTAAAAACAAAAATAAACACAATGTCGGTCTATATACTTGAATAAGATGCGAGGTTGCACTATGGCAGCGAATACCCAAAACGTCAAGACCTCTGTGCCTGTGGCGCGTTGGACGAATACCTGACAGCAATGAAGAAGGTTACGGGTTCGATCCCCGTCGGGATATAGTATTTAAGCTTAATAATAAATATTTGTATCTGGTCTGCGTGTCTCTCTATGTATAATATATGTATGTACTTACTTAGAAAAGAAAAATAAATAAACAACCTACCTAAGTAAAATATCAAAACAGAATTGTAGTGCCAAAACAGTTATTTCTTGTTTAAAATGTAGTTAGGATAAACCCCGACATATTTGTCTGGAAACTACGCCAAAATGTGTTAAACAATGTCACCTACAATACGTACAGGCACAAAAAAAAACAACAACATTCCGTCAATATATATATATTTATTCCGTCATACAATACACCCTGTTATTGAATAATATTTGTAGTGAAACTGAAACTTACATGGTGGTGTAAGTTTAAAATTAAATATAATATTAATGTCGTGTGAAGCTTTACCCAGTGACGTAGTAGGGGTGAGTCCCACCGGCTTAAATACGATCAGTGGTGTCTTGTGTCGATATAATAGTTAACATAGGAGACTACGAAATCAAATACACGCTAAATATGACGATCGCCACTCTATTGAGACACGATTTTGATAGCAGAATTAGGGTCCAGGAGACTGTTGTAGGCGAAACCGAGTCGACCTAGCACAGAGGCCGATCGCTTTCTGACTATAGCGTAAAAGTCATCAGAGTGCGCCCCAGCTAACAGACCGGATGCACTGCATCCGGGATGTTCGCCACCGTAATGTTATAGTGATTATTTAGAAAATACCATTTATTATTTACAATATAGCAGTCGACGTAGGATGTAAGTCGCGTCCGGTGGGCTCTCACGGGGCGTCACAATTTAATTAAATGTGAAAACAATTAATTGGTCTTCTTAGAATTATTGTTGTTTGATTTTCTAAAGAAATATTGTCACGAATGGTCGCTGACCGTAGGTCAATGACCTATCGTTTTAAACTTATCACCTAATTAGGTTTCCCGCACCCGAATTGTCTATTAAGTTGGTAACTGAGTTTCATGGGCACTTTGCAGTACATTGCCGCACTAACGTAACGTGTCGTAAGCATCAATGATTACCTCAAAGCAGCAATGTACTGCATAGTGCCAATTAAACTGAGTTACTAACTAAATAGACAGTACGGGTGCAGATAAGGCAAAGCCTACCTTTCCTCAAGTACAAGTTGAGGATAGCGCAGAGTATCCCCATCATGAGCATTGAGATGATGCATATTATGTACTGAAACAAAATAAGGAATATAAACAACCTCGTCAAATAAATAAAAATCGTAACTAGGTAGGGGGAATCCGCAATGAAACGGACACTATGGATATCTCAAGGTTTTAATCGAAAATTATTTTAGGTTTTTGGGTGTTGGCACCATTGAAAATTGGGCCCACAGGTCACGGGTTATCAATCAAAATCTTGATCTTGAGATATCGATAGTGTCAGTTTCAAAACACGTTCGTTTCACTGCGTCCCAATTCCCAATGCATCCAACGGTCTCAAGCGTATACTTTTGATCCTGATCCCGTGGGAAAATCGGAATCAAAAGCCTAATTAACTCCCTGATATTGTAGCTTTCTAATAGTGAAAGAATGATTAAAATCGGTCCGGTAGTTTCGGAGAATATCCCCAATATACATACATACACGTTACCAACGTTACCTCTTTATAATAGTAAGTACCTATAGAAGCATAGATTAATATGACTCATAATATCATACGTTTTGCCAGTGCAATTACGAGGGGTGGAGGAGTATTAATAATACAAAATGCTAGACCCAGATACTGTACTGTGATTCTGTAATTGGTTTTAAATTGATTTTTCTTTTTTATCAACCGCCGTACGTGGTATTGGCATCGGTGATATGACAATAATTACACTGCAGTGGGATCTCTTCAATGGCCAGTGTATAGTTACTAAAGAGATAAAGAGATACTTCTTCTCGTGTGCGGTTTGCGTATGTTTGAAATGAATTTCCTATTAACATCATTGTGGTTTTGTTCTCTTTGTCATGTCATGTGATGGCATTCTCTTTATCACTCCGATGATACTGATCGAAGCTTCACCAAAATCTTTTTGAGAGATCAATTTTAAACAACCATCTTTAAATAAACTTTTTAAATTCACACGATTTGTTAACATACCTAGTTATATTTTCCCGGGTCTTAATCGCGTATTATTATTTATTTTCTAACCTCGACGTCAAAACCATGTTATAATGGTTACATTGGCATTAAGACCCGGGAAATGTAACTAATCCATCTTTAAAATAAAAAAAAAACGAATAATTGCAATCGGTTCCTGTATGGCGAAGATATTCATTATTCATTTGTGAGAGAAATACTTCACCAATAAGAAATCGACATTTTTGTTTATAAAACCTGTATATCAAGTTTATTAAGATCGTATGAAAAATACGACCTGAAACAACAACAAACATATCAAACAGACAAAAGCAAATTTTGTGAGACTTGAAGCGGAAACGCTTCGCTCGCTTGCTCATTATTAATGAGCCAATCTGACGTTGAAGCGCTCCAGCGTTAAAAGTAAAATGCCCATCGCAATGAACTGAAAGCTCGACTGATGATAAGTTAATTATTTACTATTGTAAATCCTAGCCCTTTTTTTTAAGTGTATTAAGTTAATATATTTTTTAATTGGCATATGTATAGATGTGCCAACCAGACAACAAACCGTGAAGGTACGTATGCATTTTGAGTTTGTAAAAACAATAAAATGTAACATCATCGAATAATGAAGTCACTAAGTAGGTAATTTTATAAAAAAAAAAGAATAAAATAACCTACAACCTACATAACATACATACAGTTCCACCGACTTATCTGTTATGTAATCTAAATTTTACTGAGTGGGTCCGATTGTAGTTTGGCTGCCCGACTTCAGATTCAAACAAAAAAAGAATTATCGGGGAATACATAGTACATAGTAAACATATTAAAAAAACCGAAGAATTGAGCACCACCTCCTTTTTTTAAAAGTCGGTTCAAAAGACAATTTAACTTTAGAAGGCTTTTTTTTAATCTGGTTGTGTTCGTATTGAGTCTGCGTATATTAACTCGGTAGCGATCGGTCGTGTACTAATTGGTAGCAAAGAAAGGCATATCTACCCACAATGGTTGTTAAAAAATGTTTAAAGTGCAATAAAAACATAACTAAAACAAAACCAGGCATGCAGCCGATGTAATAAAGTAGTACATGCTGATTCTAGCTGCGTAAAGCTGTCTAATAAGCAGCTGAATACGCTTCGAAACTCCCCGGGAATCGAATGGAGCTGTGAGACCTGTTTAATAAATCTTTCTCGTAGGTCCTCCTTTTTAATTCCAGACGACGATGATGAAGATGTCAACTCCGAAGATGGATCCGTAGCAACTGTCCAAGCTGTAGATACTAAAAAACTTGTGCAAGACATCAGCCGAGAACTGAAGAAGACGTTCCGGGAGGAAATAGCTAACCTGGGGACCCCATTAGAGTTCCTGAGTGATCAGATTACCACAATGGAGCAATCGATAAGAAACCAGGAGAATATCATCAAAAAACTAGAAAACAGGAATGAGGATCTGCTAAACAAGAATAAAAACCTTGAATTAAGAGTGGTAGTATTGGAGCAAGGGTTGAGATCATCTGAGCAAAAATCGCTATCGCTCGAGATTGCCGGTATGCCAGACGTTCTCCCTAAAGAGGTCATGAAGGTTGTCCAAATATTAGCCTTAAAGCTTGAAGTGAACGAAAGCGACATACAAAGCTCCCAAAAAATGGCAGGTAGGCAAGATAAACCTGGAGCGATTCTAGTTGAGTTAAAAAGTTCATCATTACGCAAGCAGTGGGTAGACGCGGGTAGAGATAAATGTCTAACACTAGGAGATGTGCTGCCCGATGCCCCAAAGGAAAAACGCTGAGGGTCGAATCTACATTAGAGAGGCACTTACTAGATATTTGAAAACCCTATTGTATAACGCGAAAATGCAGCTGAATAAAACATATAAATACATTTGGTGCAGGGACGGCAAGATATTTGTTAGGAAGGACGTTAATCAAAAAAATCATTATATCCGATCACAACAAGACATTGATCTATTATAAAAGCTAAGTAACTGAGAACCTACATCTATATTTTTTTTTTATTTAATTAAATTAATCAATAAATTAATAAAGTCATAAGATATGGATACTAGTTCACATATCCATATAATACCCAATTGTATTTCTACTAACGATTTCTTTAAAAGTTTACCGCCACAATGTCATATGAATATCTCATTATTACACCTTAATATTCGATCGATGATTAAAAACTTCACTAAGTTATTACAACTTATTCATGTTTGTCAATTTCCTATAGATGTTATTGTGTTAACAGAAGTAGGCATTTCTGATCGTATTGCAGCCCTATATAATATATCTGGATATAAGACAATAATCAATCCATCCCTGGCCTTCTGCCGAGCGATCAGAATATGGCATATCGATCACAAATTACCTTGTTTCTATTACCTAATAGTTCTGGAACAAAGTGTGATGGTTTTGAGGTACTTGGTTGGCCTACAGTTGGCACAGAAGTGGAGGTAAACCTTTTGAGAGTCTTCAATTTGGTGTTGGAGTTGAATTTGGATGGTTTTCGTTGCTTTGACCTTATGGGTCAAGTTTTCTGGCCTTAAAATGTTCTGCTTATTTTTATTTGTCTCTACGAGATCTAAACTACCAATTGCCATCTCTTTTTTAGTTCTTTAATCGATACGAAACATCCTATCTAGAACAGGAACCTTTTTATCGCGAGGGCTATTACAGTTATTGAAATCACTGCATTTGGAACTACAAATTCTGACTTCTTGCAGTTTTACTCTGTAATTTTTAGTTTGTTTATATTTAGGGTACCGAACAAAATGTAACTACTTATCGTAATTGCATTTCAACTGGTGTCTGACTCGTTGAAGAGCAACAACAGGCAACAATGCTGTATCCCAAATGTCCACGATATCACGTCCCACACTGTGTCTAATATTTCGGAAATAGCAGGTTGTTTCCCATGTTTCCTGCTTTTAACCGATTCCTATATCCGAACTGAAAAGGAGCTATGTTTTAAAAACAGATATCGTTGGTAGAATTAATTTATTAACCAAACTAGGTGGATCGAAAAAAGGAAAATCGGTGTTAATTCGAGTCACTCTTTTGTCCATTATTTTAGGTTTAAAACTAACATATTAATTTCGCCACAATACAAGTAAGTGAAAAATAATCTCATGTCATTATCACAACAAAAAAAAACAATTATTGTCAATCACTAAATTAGCGAAACAAATGAAATTACGAAGCTTAATAACTACGCCGTTTTTCGTTAAGTATCTGTATTTTTCTAGGACGTTTTGTTTATAGATATACTAAATTTGGACAAAAATCGTTGAAATATTTAAACTATAATATTTTGGAAACAAGATGAGTAACTAAAAGACAAATTTCAAGCTAAAGTCAGTTAATTTGTGACTTCTTATTAAAGTACACCATTGTGCGATTTTTTGAAATCTTTAAATGGCAGTAGAGGGCTAAAAATAAAATCTTTTTAAAACTTTTTTGATTTAATTGTATTACTAACACCCAAATGCAGCCTTTTGTAACTATTCCGTATTCAATTATTGAAAAATATAATATCGCTCCACTCTAGTGTACAGGGTACTTGGCAGAAGGTAGATAGCGACGTGTTTCGCAATGAATTGAAAAGTATTCAGTGGTCGAATTCAAACCATATGCACTGTCCTAGCTAAATCTATAACTTTATTTGTAGCTCAATTCAAAATGCGTTTAAGACAGCTACTGTAAGTAAAAAAAACATAAGACGGGCTAATGCGAAGGTTACTTTTCCTTGGATTGATGAAAACATTAACAAATTATGTAACAAACGGAATAAACTCTTCAATGCATGGAGGAATAGCTCAAATGACCCGGAGTTAAGGTTAAAGTATAATAAGATACGTAATAAAGTTCATAAAGTCTTAGAAAAAAAAAGGAATGCTTACTACTTTAGAAGTATTAATGACAATTTTAAGAACACAAAAAAGGTTTATAAGATAGTTAACGAGATGTTGGGAAGGGTGACTTCATCAGTGGATTCCGTAATATTGAAAGCTTTTGATGCGCAAGGATTATCAGTCAAAGATATTACAGATAATTTTGCTAATTGTCTGGAAAATGCTGTTAAGGACATCATTCCCAACTGCAGCGTTAAGCTTTTAGATACTAATAGATATGATATACCTACAGATAAAAGTATGCTTTTTAGAAAGGCGTCAAAATATGATATTTATAAAATAATTACCAAACTCAATTCGAATAAATCTCCAGGCATTGATAATATTAAGATCTCTGATATAAAAATAATAGCTGAAGAGATTTCGGTTGCCATTGCTGATCTTATTAACTATAGTGTGCCAAGTGCAGTTTATCCTAATGAACTGAAGATAGGGTGCGTAAGACCAATTCACAAAAAAGGTGTCAAAAATAACTGTATGAACTACCGCCCCATAACGTTACTTTCATCAGTAGACAAAATAGTCGAGAAATATATCAGTAATGAAATACACTACTTTTACAAGAATAAAAAAATTATTAGCGAGAACCAGTACGGTTATCAGTCGGGCAAGGGTGCGACTGAGCTGTTATTAAAGTTCACAGACGAAGTTAATACTTACCTCAATGACCGGAAGCACGTGCTGGTTTTGTTTATTGACTTTTCTCGTGCATTCGATACTTTAGATCACAAGGAGATGGTCAAAAAGCTAGAATTATCTGGCGTGCGAGGGCCACTCCTTAGCTGGTGTGAGAACTACCTCTGAGATCGTAAGTTCATAGTAAGGATTGATAACACGTACAGTGACTATAAATCGGTATCGGAGGGAACTGCACAAGGATCGGTACTCGGCCCTCTTCATTTTCTTTCATACGTGAATAGTATGGCAAATTGTGTTCAGTACTGTACTTGTTATCAGTTCGCTGATGACACCTGCCTGATTGCTGCAGATAGAGATCCACAAAGAGCCAGCGACCGCCTACAATCCGACTTCGACGAGCTCATAAAATGGTGTCATGACGCGGGATTAGTACTCAATGCACAGAAAACAAAACTGTTACATATAAAGTCACCGTACCTCAAACACGCTCCTTTTCGTAATTTAATTATTGACAATCACAGCTGTCTTCATGCGATTCCTTCGTTTTATTGTAACTGCCCTCAGATTGAAAATGTTAACAACCATAGGTACCTTGGCTTAATCATTGACAGTAAATTGAACTGGGGTAAACATATTGAACATGTTTGTAATAGGCTAAGGCATTTTCTGGCTAATATTGTCATTTTAAAAGACCGCATTCCATTTAAAGTAAAAACTTATAAGAAACTCTTTGGACAGTGAAGGCAGACTAGTATATTTGACAGATAGGGCAGCCATTTTGAATTCCATGACCAACTCGATTTGACTCGACCAATCAGAAGCGACCTCACATCGCTCAGAATTCCCTTGTAGTTTTTGAAACACGTTTGTTGTATGGGAGCCCCTTTTAAATAATTGTTTTATTTTGTTTTTAGTATTTGTTGTTGTAGCGGCAACCGAAATACATCTTCTGTGAAAATTTCAACCTTCTAGCTATTACGGTTCATGAGATACAGCCTGGTGACAGACGGACAGACGGACGGACGGACGGACAGACAGACAGACAGCGAAGTCTCAGTAATAGGGTCCCGTTTTTACCTTTAGGTACGGAACCCTAAAAATGATACTGTACAATGCACTGGCCGAATCCTATGTGCAATATGGATTGAGTAGTTATGGTCGCACTTATGCTACTTACAAAAAAAAACCGGGCAAGTGCGACACTCGCGCACGAAGGGTTCCGTACCACTATGACATTTGGTACGGAACCCTAAAATGATTTACATCCAATTTTTAAATTTCATAGGAAAATGTGAAATATTTAGCTTCATTACTCCCTTCATACGACCATACCACTATAAAAAAAAAAACTTTGGAACAAAGAAAATCTAAAACTTTCATGAAACTCTTTGGTAAGTGAAGGCAGACTGGTATATTTGACAGACAGGGCGGCCATTTTGAATTCCACGACCTACTCGATTCCCTTGTAGTTTTTGAAAAAAGTTTGTTGTATGGGAGCCCCTTTTAAATAATTGTTTTATTTTGTTTTTAGTATTTGTTGTTGTAGCGGCAACCGAAATATAAAAAAAAAAAATGAAAATTTCAACCTTCTAGCTATTACGGTTCATGAGATACAGCCTGGTGACAGACGGACAGACGGACGGACGGACGGACGGACAGACAGACAGACAGACAGCGAAGTCTCAGTAATAGGGTCCCGTTTTTACCTTTAGGTACGGAACCCTAAAATGATACTGTACAATGCACTGGCCGAATCCTATGTGCAATATGGATTGAGTAGTTATGGTCGCACTTCTGCTACTTACAAAAACGACATTATTAAACTACAACGTCGAATCCTTCGTCTTATAGTTTCTACTAATATCAAACACCGATTCTATGACGATGACAATGATCTTTTTAGTTATTGCAAAGTTTTGCCGGTGCAGAGTCAGTTTAAATATGCACTACTAAAGGAAAACTTTTTCAAGCAGACGTTTAGGAAACACATACGAACTAAACACCCTGTACTAACACGAGCGGCATCACAAAACCAGTTACAGCTATGTACGATGAGTGGCACGAACAATACGTATGGCGAGCGATCGACCGCTTACCTAGTTCCTCGACTAATTAATAATCTACCTTCAAACTTGCGAAATACTGATAATGTCAAACCAAATACTGTTAAGATAAAATTAAAATCTCATTTTTTAAAACAATTAACGGATGACGACGCGGCGTAGACTAATAATAATAATTATATTATTATATTAATAGCATTTGCTACAAACCTCATTGGTTTTTAAAATGTTATTTAGGTTATATTATTTGAAATAAATCTTTGTTTCATAAATAAATTAAAAAAAAAAAAAATTCAACACATATTTTTTTGCTGCAGAATGTAAAATCAGCCCTAAGCCTAATTTTGCCGAACTAAATAAAGATACCTATCGGTCCAAAAAGTGACACCACCAAATAAAAACGTAACAATCTTTTAAAAGAAATCTAACTTTTGAAACTTTTGAAATTTGGTAGTGTTTAATTTTAATCGACAGTTATCTTTTATCTGTATATTGTAACTAGCAGAGTCCCGCGGTTTCACCCGCATAAGTCCCGATCCCGTAAGAATATCGGGATCAAAAGTAGCCTATGTTACTCAGGGTGAATGTAGCTTTCTGTTGGTGAAAGACTTTTTGAAATCGGTCCAGTAGTTTTTGAGTTTGCTAATTACAAACATACAGACACACATACACACAAAAATACAAATCTTTCCTCTGTATAATATTATTGCAGATATCAACCCTAAATCAAATACATACTATCTGTTTCGTAGCGAGGAATTGAATTAGCAACCTTATAATACCTAGCGCACGTATTTGTCCACTAAGATACAGAGGTCCCGGTCGTCAAAATATGTTTCAGCATTTAGTCGAACGTCTCCAAACTAACAGCTAATTTACCGTTTCCATTACTGGATTTCTATTATCTTGTTGATATCCGAGACAAATGTGATTAGCCCAGCCAATTCTAGTACCTAATACTTAGTGGGAACCACTTGTGGCTATCCGTGGCCGACATAGACACACAATATCGAAGGAGCTATTGGATTAAAAATAAATAGAAATAAAGATGATGGAATAAATATGGGCCCCTGGAGTAGGCTTAAGAAAATAAACAATAAACTATCTTTGCGCTACTATAATAAGTTACCTAAGAATGTATGTGACATGTCCATTAGTAAATTTAAAAACCGGCCAAGTGCGAGTTGGACTCGCGCACGACGGGTTCCGTACACCACTATCACAATTGGGTACCCTAAATAAAATGAACACTGGACCAAACAATCCGTGAACGCAACGTAATCGTCAAAATTTATTTTACCACTGGCGCCAGTCTATCAGTCCATTACTAGATGGCGCTAGTGGTAAAAATACATCGCGGTATCTTGCATTTTTATGTAAATCACGTTAGTTGTATGGAAACAAACAAAATAAAACAAACATTTAAGAGGGGCCTTAAATATTTGTTTTATTTTATTTTTAGTATAAAACCGGTTTTTTTTTTTTTCAATATAAACAGCGATACCGCGATGTATTTTTACCATTGTTAAGATATCATTTAATTTCTTTCTTTCTTTTATATTCAACGAGTTTATATTTTTCCTGGACGGACGACTTGGTTAAGGCCGCGGGTTCACAGTGCATGCAGGCCGCTTATGACCGAAGCATCTGGAGATCTATGAGGGAGGCTTATGTCCAGCAGTGGACTTCTTACAGCTGAAATGATGATGATGATGATATTTTTCCTGCATACGATATGCTACTATCTTCCATTAGCTAATCATACATGAGTGCAGAAGTTAGGCCCCAAAGGACACTAGAGCAGCTGCTGTATACGCTGATTAGTTTAGTAAGTTTTTCTAACTTGTGTTTGAATATACTTACTCTAAATAAAAGTAATTATCGATTTCCTATCTTTACGTAGAGTAATTCAAATAATGTATCTCACTTTATGAACTAAGCTTTTCGTTTGGTTAGTCGCCAAGGAAAATATACTATCAATAGTTGCTTCCCACGGTTTCATACTGTATGTTCTGATTTCGAAAAAATATCGTGATCGAAAGTGCTCCTCGAAAATGTAGCTTTATATTGGTGAAAGAATTTTTGAAATCAGTCCAGTTGTGTCGTAGCCTTTTCGTTACAAACAAACAAATAAATCTCCCATCTGAATAATATTAGTATAGATATAGGTAGTTCAAAAGATATCCACCAATTGCGAGCTTACCCCTTACTTATAAATAAATAAATAAATAAAATAAATAAATTCTCCGAACAACACACAGCGCCATCTAGCCCCGTGGTAAGCGACTAAGCTTGTGTTACGGTGACTAGACAACGGATATAATACTTATATTTATTTTTCTTTTGTAAATACATACATATTATACATAGAGGGACACCCAGACCAGACACAAATATTTATTTTTTAAGCATAAATACTTGCACCCGGCGGGAATCGAACCCGCAACCACCTGCATTGCAGTCGCGCTTTCGCACGACGCGCCACCGAGGTCGTCAAAACATACACAGCTGCATAAACTATGTATCGTTTGACTTTTACTGTGACATGAAGTTTCAAAGTTAATAGACAGTGACAAACGTTACATAAACTTAGTCATCGTTTGTAAGTAAGGGGGTTAATTAGTGCAAAGGGTTGCAAAATCAAACATTGCCATTGGTTGATTTGTAATGCATCCCTCAACGTTAGCCGGAATCCTGCCCAGAGCGGTAATTAAAATTTAATATCCGATATCCGAGCTCGAGCTCGGATACCCGTATCGGTATCCCAATTTCGATGGATAGATAATCAAGCTCCGTCTTTCAATTACCCACAAAGCATTGTTGTATAGTGCATTCAATATAATGTAGGGATCGATTACACAAAGCTGTACCTGCTAATACGAGATGCATTTATACCAACAACGTAGTAAACCTATATATAACGATATACTTACTTACTATTATATACTGCTGTATGCTACGAAATGGGTATCCGACCATCAAGGTTTTTTACACGTCTAGGCGAATAACATTTTTCTACAATTTTTTTTTCTTCCAAGAATTCGGATTTCCAAAGAAATTCGATTTCTGCTTGGGTTTCGTAGTTTTCATAAAATAACAGGAATTTCAATTTGGGAAAGTAATCACAACTAACACAATTTTAATAACTCTAGAGTTTTCGAGGTAGGGTAAAATGAGAAAATATGTCAGTTTTAATTTTGAAAGCAGAAATACCAATCGCAATTGTACGTAAGTGGAAAAGTAGAATATTTTTAAATTTCTTTGGAAATTCGAATTCTTGGAACATTTTTTTGAAAATATTGAGGTTATATTTGATTGGGTTTCGTAGCTTTCATAAAATAACAGGAATTGCAATTTGAAAAAGGCAGTCACAACTAACACAATTTTAATAACTCTAGAGTTTTCGAGGAAGGGCAAAATGAGAAAATATGTCAATTTAATTTTTTTTCGAATCGAATCGAATTCAAATCAAATCGAATTTCCAAAGAAATTCGAATACTTGGAACATTTTTTTGAAAATATTGAGTTTATATTTGTTTGGATCTCATAGTTTTCATAAAAAAACAGGAATTGCAATTTGGAAAAGTAGTCAGAACTAGCACAATTTTAATAACTCAAGAGTTTTCGTGGTAGGGCAAAATGAGAAAATAAGTCAGTTTTAATTTTGAAAGCAGAAATACCAATTGCAATTTGTATACGTTCAGTGGAAAAGTACAATTCTAGGTACGAATCGGTACAATTTATCAATATATACAAAATTTGATTAAAATAGTGATTTAATTAAAAAACATTAAACCAAACTCGGATTACTCGTATTCAATGAATAAATCGCCGTTTTTCAGAAGTAATTAATTTTTACCAACACACAATTTCCAAGATAAGCGACCCTATACGGAGCATAACCGCTACTATTATGATGGATTATGGGACAATTCTACAGATATTTTAAAGGCGGACGAATCCTAAGCATTGACAATTAAAAAAATATAGTGATAAGTGAGAATGTCTGCCACAGTAATTTAAGAGGATAGTCTCCATTCTCTTTCTCCATACAAACGTAGTTTACATCTTCCTCCCTGGATAAAGACATTAGAGCAAAGCCATAGAGCAAAAATGTTTATGCCATAAAACCTATATCTGTCATGACAATGCATCTACCTTTTTTATTTTTATTTTCTAATTGAAATAATAATAAAAAATAGTAAAATGAAAAAAATAAAAAGGTAGATGCATAGTCATGACTCATGACAGATATAAGTTTTATGGCATAAACATTTTTGCTCTATGGCTTTATCCAGGGAGGAAAATGTAAACTACGTTTGTATGGAGAAAGAGAACCTATTTTGTCGGATAATAATCCGACAAAATAGGAATTACATTAAATTAATTCCTCTAACATAATGAGTAACACGTCATTATTTTTGGCCGGTTAACTCTTCTATACTAGTTTTGATAAACAAAGCATAGCTATTATGCCTCAGATTACATGAAATAACAACTTCGATAGTTTAGTCGAGTAAAATGGATGAAATAGGTTAATCGTCGTTGTAACTCGAGAGTAAACTCCAGTTTGGTCGATCGTACCCTTACTGTAGTTTACATTTAATAACTTTTGAAATTATTAGTTTTACACTTATGCATTGCTTTTGTTTTGCGGTCTATTAAAATTAATATCCGAGCGAGGATCCCGGGATCTCCCGCTTTCTTACTTTTACATCTCCACTTCACACAATGTTGGCATCTTTTGAAGTTATGCCATTTGCACAATCGCTAAGCCCGCATTTCTGGCGGAGCCGGGCGGAGCATGGCGCACGACAATTGTTCCCCACCCTCGTAATAAAGCCGGTCTATCAATATAGTCATACAACAATTACTAATTAATCTATTGTATTGTTGGGCTCGTCATTTCATTGATGTTAATTAGACTAGTAACTAACAATGATAGTAATTAATTATAATACTATTGATGTTAATAATAGGTACCCGTTCCAGCGAAGTGTGTATGCAATTGTATCCTAGATATAGAATACATCAGGACATGCTTTGTTGTATTTGTGACGTTTATATGGGTTTCTATCTATACATAAAAACAAAAACGGCGTGTGTCAGAATGGCTGGTCAAAAAATATATTTGATTTCTAGATATATATACTATGTAGCAATTTTTTATTATATGTAACAAATATAAGCAATTATGTAGCAATTTTTGAATCAACTGTCATAGATTAAAGCCACAGACAACCAGCCATTCTGACACACACCAAAAACGTAAATGAGCGATGTCTGTTTTTGTGTTACGTTTGTCTCTTACTGTGACATCAAGTTGCAAAATTAACAGACACAGACAAACGTTACATAAACTTAGTCATCGTTTATAAGTAAGGGAGTATTGTATAAGGGAGATAACTATTGGATCTACCCACGAATTCGGCGGAGAAAAAATGCCGATCTTTTTCTTAAAATGGCATGATTGTAGAGTTGTAACCCTTTGAGTGTAGTTAGTCCACAGGTTGCACGTGTAGAAATTCTAACACAATGCTCTAACAGAATCATCTTGACAAAGTGAACACGCCGTGTAAACCTGCGGTGCATCATGTTACGTCTCACTCTGTACCACTATTGGCTTTTATTCACACTTTTATTCAAAATTCAATTGAATTCTTACCATCCCCCACACTAAAGCTTTTCCGGTATGGCGGTGAAAATTAATAACGAAATTCCTGTCAATATTAAAGTTATCGATACCAGCTTTTTCTCCGAAAAAGAACTTCATCACTACCTGGTTATAAAACGTAAAACGAACACCAGATTTTTTTTGGACGAACCTTTGTGTGATAGTTGAGTGTAGTGAGTGGTGGTAGGTGAAAAATATTTTTCTTTGTTTTGTTAAAGCGTAAATTGTGCTGATATCATCAAATTTTTACTCGATTGTAGATTTGTAGATACCTCGTTTTCCAATAATTAATAATACTATGTATTGCATTGTGTGTAAGGCGGTAGTTTCACTGTAACTTTTTAATACATTAGAATGACAAATCACATCTCAGTTAATTATCACTTACCCTTGGAAATAAAAATTAAATTAAAGAATTGGTTAATTTAATTGACAAATCATTATTTTTAATGTTGACCCAATGATAATTTGACTTCAAATGTCTTGTTTTATTTTGTTTATGTTTAAATCAGAACTGAAAAAGCCTTCTATTAAATGACTAGGTAGCAAATGCGTAAACAATGAGATGTGAGAAAACAAGTTAAAATTAGATGTAATTTACTAACAGATAGTGACTCAGGGATAGTTGTGGATTGCTAAGAGCATCAAATCATCAAATCAGTCTTAATCCATTTCTGTTCAATACACTTCGACGTCAAAGCTACGTGTGTGTATGCGATGTAACTAGGTATGATGTAATTCGCAAGCGCATCGAACCGTTGTTCAATCTGGTCAAAGACAACCAACTGGCTTTGATTCGATCTAATGGACCAATCTATCTTCAATATCTGTCAAACAGATTCATGGTTTGACTGAACATATGTAATTACTACTAATTACTTAGGTTAGGTACTAACACTCCTTTAACTAACGAAGGTAGTCAATCGTTTCTGTCCATTAGCTAAATGCTGTTGGCTGCATGTCTCTATGAGATAGAAATATAATCATAGATGGACCACACATAGCGGTGAGGGGTAAGTCCACTTTCGCCATACTAGGTTCTACGGCTACGAAAAAAGTAGTAATCCTTTCGCCATAGCCTATCGACCATGTCGAGCCGGTATGGCGAAAGGATGACTCCAATTTATTTATTCGATTTTTATTAACTTTAAGTTGAAAAGTTGTTGAGTGGAATCGTGCCCCTCGCGTCCTTCTACTCATCGTCGTCATCGTTCTTCGCAATGAATTGGACGTGGGCGTGGTTTTTACCAGCCTGTAAGGACTGACTAGAAGTTATCCTGCACCGTACTAGACGTGTAAAATGTGTGATAGTAGGCAATTGGTATGGAAGTACTAGGCTATTATAAATCACCAGAAGGTCGTTACATACTTTTACAATTGAGATATTTCTCGCTTGAAGAAACATACGGAAATGTGATAAGTGTGAGTTATACATTCTACATACTTATGATAGCCTAGTACATCATACTTAATAATAGAGTATATTTTTATTTCCTTCAGTTTTTGTAAAAGAAGGCGTGGTCACCAATATGGCCACGCCCAGTTTTACGCAAGGTAATAAATGGGCGTGGGTGTGTGTGTGTATGTTTGAATGACAAAGAAAATTATTAAAATATTAGATTACTTAACACTTTATTGTACCAAAATTTACAAAACTCATGAAAAAAACAAAAACTTACTGGTAATTATAATAAAGGTACCATTTGCGGCCGTATTGCTGAAAGCGATCTATTACAGGCAACATGTAAAAAAAGAGAAGTGTGATTAGACTTATAATAAGTCTTATAATAAGTAGGTAGGTACTAGTTACTTACTATCCAACACAATGCATATTTCTAAATCAATGAATTAAATTAAAATAAGCAAATCTGCAGTGCTGTGATTATTATCTAGTGTTTTAAGATAATTATTTGTATAACCAAAGATGATTTTATAATAATTTTAAAACAGCATATTTTAAAATGATGGCAGTTAAGTCTGCGTTTTATATTGCCATGTTTTTGTAAAAAAAATAGCAAACATTATTATTAGACACAGGTCTAGATAGAGTTATAATAATTTTTAGTAATTGCCTCGACATTTCGACAAACGGGTCACACCGGCCGTGGTCCCGAGAAGGCCGACCGAGTTGAGTCTTCTCGGGACCACGGCCGGTGGAACCCGTTTCCCCTTACGTCGAGGTAATTCATAAAAATGATTATCTATAACGCGATCTAGACCCGTGTTGTGTGATAATGATTGACGGAAATCGTGTGAGTTTAATAAGTGTAGTTTTACCAAATTCGATTATTGTAGTTAAAAAAGTTATAAATAATTATTATGGTAGATAATCTTGAACTTGTAACGGCAGATATCTCGCCATGTCTTTTTTTTATATTGAAAATAAAAATATTGATAATTTTAGATATTCTTGTACTTGTTATGGCAAATATTTCGTCATGTTTTTATATCGGACTGTTTTAATTACTTTTAGCATAGTAGATTGGTTAAAGATAATTTTGGATTATCTTGTACGTTGTAATTTTGTGTAATTTATCTGTTTTATTTAGTCAATTGTAGGTTAAAACACCGTCCTGTGATTTAAAATGTAAGCATATCTGCTGTTCTGTGATTTAAAATGTAAGCATATCTACTGTTCTGTGATTTAAAATGTAAGTTTAGGTATCTGCTATTCTGTGATTTATAATGTAAGCATAGCTGCTGTTCTGTGATTTAAAATGTAAGCATAGCTGCTGTTCTGTGATTTAAAATTTAAGCATAGCTGCTGTTCTGCGATTTAAAATGTAAACAATGTAAGGTATAATTTAAAGTTAAATAGTAAAAAAAAGATTTGATTCATATTAATATAATATATTAATGCATTGGTCTCATTTCACATACCTATTATAACATTTCCATTGGAAACTATAAATACTATTTACCTGTCATATTTTTGTCAGGGTTTTGAACAGTTTTATCAAAATTTTAAAATATTTAAAAACAGAAAAAAATCATAAAGTCGGTTTTTAATTTTTTTTCATTAGTTTTAGTGCATTTCTGCTGTCACTAAAAATCCTCTTTGTGAAGACCTTTCAATTAAAAAAAGAATAATCTCAATCGGTCAAGCCGTCTTCGAGTAATCGGCGAACATCCTAAAACCGACTTTTTTTGAAGTCGGTTTAAATGCTAAGATTATGAATCTTATGATTTAGAAATATGCATTGTGTTGGATAGTAAGTAACTAGTACCTACCTACTTATTATAAGACTTATTATAAGTCTAATCACACTTCTCTTTTTTTACATGTTGCCTGGCATAGATCGCTTTCAGCAATAAGGCCGCACATGGTACCTTTATTATAATTACTAGTAAGTTTTTGTTTTTTTCATGAGTTTTGTAAATTTTGGTACAATAAAGTGTTAAGTAATCTAATATTTTAATAATCTTCTTTGTCATTCAAACATTCACACACACCCACGCCCATTTATTATCTTGAGTAAAACTGGGCGTGGCCATATTGGTGACCACGCCTACTTTGACAAAAAGTGAAGGAAATAAAAAATATACTCTATTATTAAGTATGATGTACTAGGCTTATCATAAGTATGTAGAATGTATAACTCACACTTATCACATTTCCGTATGTTTCTTCAAGCGAGAAATATCTCAATTGTAAAAGTATGTAACGACCTTCTGGTGATTTATAATAGCCTAGTACTTCCATACCAATTACCTACTATCACACATTTTACACGTCTAGTACGGTGCAGGATAACTTCTAGTCAGTCCTTACAGCCTGGTAAAAACCACGCCCACGTCCAATTCATTGCGAAGAACGATGACGACGATGAGTAGAAGGACGCGAGGGGCACGATTCCACTCAACAACTTTTGAACTTAAAGTTAATAAAAATCGAATAAATAAATTGGAGTATTCTTTCGCCATAGCCTATCGACCATGTCGAGCAGGTATGGCGAAAGGATTACTACTTTTCTCGTAGCCGTAGAACCTGGTATGGCGAAAGTGGACTAACCCACTATATACCGAGGCCGGTATGTGTGACATGGTTAGATGAATAGAAACTATACATTTAGAAAAATTCACGCCCGCCCGCGCCTCTACGTGTTTTTTTCGCTAAAATTACTAATTCAGCACACGTACAATACATATAGTGAGTTGGTTTCTGCTAGGCTGGCGTTGTACACGGTCTACCTCATCTTCGTTTAGCATCAGAGGGGCTATTCATATTATAAAGTTAACAAATGTCTTATTTTATCATCATTTTAATTAGGTACAAACTCTCATTTGGTATTCTTCTGTTCGTAGTTCATTTCGATCTCATTATAATAATATCTGGGGGCACGGTAGTGCCCCCGCCAAGACGAGCCAGCGAAGCGTAGGGGCACTACCTACCTTTTCTCGAAAGGTTTCGCCGGTTTTTTGAACCCTCATAACTTGGGTTTGGAATATACCAGATGAATGTTAATCACGGAGTATAATGTCTATAGGGGACTTAATAAAAATACACAGTTTCAATTACATAGCTCCTATAGTTTAGATTTAATTGATATCTAAAAACCCCCGATTTCGTCACTGACTCACTCACTGATGATCATCAAAATTCAAATGGTACTTCCCGAAGTCCTAGGAAGCTAAAATTTGGTATGTGGGTTGGTATTAGTACACAAACAACTAAAAATTCTAAAAGTAGAAACTTTCATCCCCCAACCCCTAAAATTAAGGGATGGCTATTTGTATGAGACTTTCGCAAATTTTGATGCTAGGGGTACTACAACTTCTTATTATAAATAATAAAATACAGAAAACCAGGCTTTTTAGTTATTCACCCTTTAAATTAGGGGATGGAGTTAAGCGCACGCACAGCACCTAATGTGTATTACACTTGTACTTGTGTATTTTGACAGTGCCCATCATATGACCTCGCTCTCGTCTTGGCTACATTTTACATGTAAATGTTTTTGTGGGGATCATATCTACTCAACCCTAAATTTCAAATTTGACGTTTCATAAACGAAAAGAATACGGAAAAGTTCAAATCATTTCGATAACCTATAAAATTGAGAGTACCTATTCTCAAAAAAACTGATGTTATACATACATACGTATTTTCATTCCATCCATTTACAGTCAATGAAGTTTCGATTGCACTTCACTTTGTGCACTGTACTTTCACACAAGTCAAAAAGTGATTTAGTTAGCGATTATGAGTGTGTTTTTTCGCAAATTGTAATGAGATTTTAGTTAACTTTATTACGTGAATAGCCCTCAGGTGAGATGAGGCCAAATGCAAGCCTATGTATATATGTACCTACATATCATGTCATGTAAAAAAATAGAAAAACTATTTTGGAGTTAGTTACAATTGGCGAGTGTATCGCTAATAGAGCTCGCGGCAAACTTTGAATAAACTAAAATTAAAGAAAGTTTATTTTATAGGAAACTTGCTAAGAAAGAACCTTTCTTTCGGATTTGTACCATGGACAATAAATACAAAAATGTAAATAAAAATGGAATATTTTTAAGAAACCTGCTAAGAAGAGTAACAAAGCTTTCTTTCGGATTTGTACCATAGCCAATAAATACAAAAAATGTATATGTGCACATGCTGTGAAAGAAACCATATCGTGAGCAAATCGTCATGCACCAAAAGGCATCGTTCGAAAATATGTAAATAAAACTAAGTATGTATGTGTCAGACATTAACACAAATACTGCAAACATCAAGTTATTTTCGTATGATGCAAACATGAGACTATGAAATCATTGAAACAGACACGCATAAAGTACCTTACCTATATCTAGTTGTACAACGATGTACATTGGAATTTCCTTGGTCTATGAGTGCCTGTTATTCATAAAGTTAATCAGAGAAGATAAGGTGCCTACTCTTTTTGATCTATAAAATTATCAGATTCTTTCCATCTTCTAGATGAGCGTGCTACATTTTAGACCGTAACATTATTCACCATGAATGTATGAATAAATTCTTTATTGTACACACTATATAAATGTATGTTTTCTTTGTAGTGTGTACAAAGAAAACATACGTACCTACACAATTAAAAACTACGTGATGTACTAAATGGGCGGCCTTATCGCTTAAAGCGATCTCTTTCAGGCAACCTTTGTATTGACAAGAATTCTTGTTTCTTGTTGACTACGAAACTCTAAAAAAAGGTAAAATGTCACCGTAATATAATAAGTTTAGGTATTTTCTTTAATCCCGTCTTAAACGATCAGTGATCCATATTACACCCACGGACCGGATAAGCTGTACGTACACGTGTCTTAATAAAGATCTTTTGGGAAAGTGCGTATCACACGTACCGGCTTTCTAGAAGAATGATTAGTTATTATTGGACAAATTAATACGCTCTCGATAATGACGATACTAAACGCGCTCGATCGTAAATATTTGTTTTTGGCATAGTAGCAGAGTCCCGCGGTTTCACCCGTGTAAGTCCCGATCCCGCGGGATTTTCCAAAAACTCTTTCTGAGTGGATACCTACACACCACAACGAACGCGCTAATATAGACATCAGTCATTCAGTCAGTCAATCTATCAAGAGTATAGATGTGGAGTTTGATGGTATTTTTTCCGTTATTTTGAGCAGTTGTCAAATCAATCTTACTCTCTCGCCATATTAGTTTGCCATCCGTTATTTAGTCCTCTGTCGCACTGGTCTTGATTCCGGTCGAGAAACGAATATTTGTATAATAAACTATTACACATTGTCAATCCGAAAGAAGAGACCTGTAAAGTTCGCGAAACGTTTAGCATTGGAAACAATGCTAAAAGTAATAAACACCACGCGATTAAGACCGAAAAATTAGTTTAATTTCAATTCAACATCGCGAAAACAGAAGAAAATCTAACTATTATACTTATGGCTGCACCGGTCTACCCGCCTATAGCCTATACTAGTCTAGGCCAGTCAGGGGGTAAGATAACCCGCTGCCAAAGTCTTCCATCAAGTTAAGTTTAGTTTACTAAACTTCAAATACTTAGCTTCACACAGATTGGTTTATTTTGAAAACAAAACTGTATTTAATTAGTATCAAAACTGGTTGTACAGGTTCCTAATTAATTATGAACTTTTAATAAGCAACCAAGTTCCGCGCAGTTCACATTCTAGCGATAAACATTTAAATTGCAATGCTTAATGATAATTTAGCTAAACAAATATTTAATCATCTGCCATCAAAGGACTGTTTAAGTCTAACTCTAGTAGCCGACGGCCAGTACGCGTAGTCCAATATTGATACTGTAAATATTACGAGGCAGGATACGGAGATATGATGCACCTATGAATGGGAGATGTTTTTGAACAAAATTCGTAATTAGACAAAATAAAAATGTGTATTTTTTCCTTTGAATTTTCACTCCATTTTCCCCATAAGCCTTATTTTTGACAAGTTGGTAGATTTTTATGATACATGGATTACACCGTTGTAATAAGGGATTTCAAGAGCAGTTTTTATGAGTATTTGAACTCCTCGATCACTATTAGTTTATTTTTTTAGAATGATGTTTAGTTGACCTTTCGGGCAACATTTTTTTATTTTCTTAACTTTGAGAGCCCATAACTAATTATTTTGTCATTATTTTGGATTAACAATGCCTTCGATAGATCAAGGATACATCTGGGACCAAAATCGATTAAAAAGTTTAAGCGAAAACATGTTCAAATTAAAGTTGTAGGTTAGGTAAAATTTGGGAAAAAAATAAAAATCACAAAAATTAATCTTTAAAAAAAAAATGTGAAGAGTTAGGGTCTTTTCCTTCAAATTGTATTTTACAAATAGGTCCAGCTACACGCCCACCAAGTTTGTCTAACCCTCCACCAAACACCCTGTATATCAAACACGGCATTGAAAACTCTTAGGAATTCTCCCATAATATAAAGGATTCGTTTAAAAAAAAGAACCGTGTCTTTACAAATAAACTGGTAAAAATGTTACTTTTATTTACTTTTATTTTTTTATTTATTGTACCGGAAAACTTGATAAAAAAAAAGTTTTTTGCAGTAGGTATGTATAAATACGTATTTTTTTTATGTGCCGAAAAATAGTCTATTTCTGAAGATATTAAGATTTTCTTAACTAAAAACATCAGTTATTAATCGGTGTTTATTGATTTCTTCTATTTGTACCTAAAGCCAAGTGTCTATTAATAATAATTAGCAAAAAATCTCGCAGAAGTTGACTTCTGCAGGTTTTAATGAATTGTCGAACTTTTTGCAGGTCTTACGGGAATACACGGTTGAGGAAATTGCAGACAAAAGCAGACAACTTTACCACATTCTAATATTAACATTCGCTATGCATACAGTTACAAAAACAGTAAGCACTAGTACGTACCTGTGACACCAACTATTTTCATAAAGATTCAGACATACAGAACAAACACAAATAATAAGCGACAGACGGAGAACTTTTAACAGAAGTGATGGGTGAATAGTGGGAACACAAAGTAAACACAGGAGCACAGTAGTATGTTTATTAATGGATTTGATCATGCACGATGAAAATAGAACAATGTGCTGTAAAATGAACAGATGGTAGGAATACTAGTAAGTATGAAAAGGGGAGTTTAAATCCCACAACTCATTAAATTTCAAAATACCTCTTGCTCTCCACTGGGTTTTCACTTATAGAGACTCAGATAGTAAAATTAGTTAAGTTTCGCTTTTAACCATTTACCGCATCTCGTGCCAGATATGGCACGCTAAAGAAATTTAAGTATAATTTGAATTATACACAGTCTATGTTTGTATAAAATAAACAATCTAATAGCACGTGAGTGATGAAACGTATTAACATCAATTCCAGCTTGTTGTTATTTTCTGTTGCGGGTAGATTGATGTACAAAGTTGAAGTTTCGCCATTTTGTACGCCGCTCTCATTTGCAACGATTGCATTGCATATATTTTGTGTTCTATCGATAAAATAAATTGGTTGTTATTTTGCGGTGTAAATATAATGGATCCACTACGATTCTACGGCAAGAAACGTAAGAAAAATTAATTACAACTTACTGATAATACCTAAGAAACCTTGTGCCTAATATGGCACTCCATGCAATAAAGGAAAAATATACTAGCCATATATGGGACACCCACCATTCAGTTAGGTACTCGGACATATATGGAACAAAATGCAGTACCTAGTGAAATAATATTTAGCGTAGCATTTTTTTAATTTTTCAATTAACAAATTATACTTTTGGGTGTGTGTGCTATTATTTAAAGTTTAAATAGGTACTTATAACTGACCGAGTGAGTGAAGCTTATCGTTTTTTAGGGTTTCCGTACTTAGGTAACCATTTGAGCACTATCTCCATGATGGTAAGAAATGATGTGATCTAAGATGTAGCAAGCCCAACTAGATGATAGACAGAGGGAAGTTCAAGATCCGACCCGTCTTTTTAGTGGCTGCGCCGGCCCATATATAAAAACACGAATAATTCCGCTTGTGCTAAGGATTAGGCTGGCGAGTGAATGGACTGGAGATCGGCAGCGTTGCAAATATTGCGATCATAAGTCATTTGTTCGTTGCGAAAAATGTATGATGCATTTTTGTCTAAATAAAGATCGTAATTGTTTTAAATCTATCCATGAACCTTTGGTTTAATTAAAAACTATTTTTTCTTCATAAAAACTTGTTTTGTTATTTAGTTCCATTAAAAAAATATGTCATTGCATCAACTGCATGGCGTTCCCAATATGGCACAACCTATTTCATTACCACTAACGCATACAGTTCCATATCTGGAACAAATAGTTTTTTCTAAATATACTCTTTGGAAACATGTCTAGATTTTTATAGATATTTTTCCTAGGCTATAAATAGGCTCAAATATCCACTGTATTTTTTCAAACAAAAACAAAAATTCCATGCGGTAAAGGGTTAAGGGCCCTATTCTGAAAAACTGAAAATCCATGTCGGGCGCATCGAAAATTGTTGATTATTTCATGACGGAATGTCGTAGAACTTTTTTTTGTGTACAGATTGTAGGCGGCATTGTTTCTAATATGTTAGTGCAGTTTCCATACAAATATGTCGAAACGTATTGAAGCCTATCGACATTTTAGCCAAATCAGACATTTTTTGTCTAAAATTTGGGGAGGCTTTGCACCAATAGGAGGTTCTTGTCTTAAAACTACACCAAAATGTAGGAAACAATGTCACCTACAATCTGTGCACAAAAAAAAGTTCTACGACATTCCGTCATGAAATAATCAACAATTTTCGATGAGCCCGACAGGGATTTTCAGTTTCAAGGTCGTTGGCGTATATGCTCCTCTTAAAGACATTATAGAGAAAGTAAAATTAGTCGAGTTTGGCACTTATAGACATTTTAGGAATAAGGTATTGAATGACTAATGCTTGATTATTCAAGAAAATAAATTCTGTCATCTGCGTCTGTGACACGATATAGCTAATACCAGGAATACCAAAACTTTTTAAATTCACACGATTTGTTAACATAGTTACTTTTTCCCGGGTCTTAATCGCGTATTAATATTTATTTTCTTACCTCGACGTTTCAACCATGTTACAATGGCCTTGGTCGCGAGGTCGCGTTATTATGTAAAAAAGTAACTATGAAAAAAATGTAACTATAATATTAATTCTGAACAATGTTTAGGTATTTCGTAATTTAATATTTTTATGGTCTAGGCCGGCGGTAAGCAACAGCCGGACCGCGTTCCGAATCGCAGCGATAAGTAGGTGTTCGAAAAACGCTGACGAAGTCGCGGGCACAGCTAGTGAATAAATATTTCTAATAACAAATCGTTCATTGTTATAAAATTAATCCCCCTTGGAAATTGCGGCTTACGTTTATCGAGGAGGCAGGTGAAGTAGGACTTTTGCAACTTGTGAAGAGAAATAAGTACCCTTGCATTAGTACTCGAATCGGCAAGTAGGCGGGATTGTTTCAGGTACTAATGAAGTATTAAGCCTAAATATATATTATCTATAAAATGCTTTGTAATGACTGACTGATTTTTGAAGGGGAGCGTTGTGTGTTGTTCACAGAATTTATTATTTATTTATTATTACTGAACCGCTGATAGTAGAGAGCTGAAATTTGAGAGTGTATTCTTTATAATTATGATAGACATCCGATAAGAAATGTTTTTTGTATATTCCAAGCTTAAGGGGTAGCGAAGTTTGTATAGGTCAACGTGTTTCCTTGGTGTAATAAATTTCAAACTTTGCACAAATATCCTTCTTGAAAATGAGTTGAACATTATTCGTATTTTTTAATTCATCTCCGTGAGATGGTTAAATGGGGTAGAAAGTTAAATTAGGGCTGATATGGAAGTACTTTTTAAGAGTTATTTATAATTAGGAACTCCACAGCGCAAGCGAAGCCACGAGCAACAGTTAAAAATAAAAGTAGATAATGGTATTTTTAATTCTGTCTGGTTATGTGCGACGAGTAGCTCCCCGCGGTTTCACCCGCATAAGTCCCGATTCCGTGGGAATATAGGGATCAAAAGTAGCCTATAGCTTTCCTTAATAAATGGACTATCCAACACCGAAAGAATTTTTCAAATCGGACCAGCAGCGGTTCCTGAGATTAGCGCGTTCAAACAAACAAACAAAAAAACAAACTCTTCCGCTTTATAATATTAGTATAGATGACCTTAGATGCCCAAAGAACGAAAAGTTCTTTTACACATTCCACTACAGTCTATCTAGTAGTTGTGCGCCTCGGCGCTTATTATTCAACTTCAAACCAAGGACATTACCTGAGACGAGAAGAAGACAATTTATCCTTCTTTAAAGAGTGTTAAAACTTCATTCAGTTGTTTATTACAACCAAATCTAGCGTTATAACGGTAACAATTACAGTTATTATTACTTAAAACATACACCGTAAACCGGTTCGGTCCACTAATTTTACAATAAAACTACCAAATTACATATAAAGCAGTTTTATAGTATCGTACCATCTATGTGGAATAAGTCAACAATCAGATAAACTGTAAAATAATCTAATGATAATCTGTGTCTTTCTTTTGGTCTTATTGGTTTTTTTTTAACTCTTTTATTTAGCATGGCAATATTTTTTTAAACATGTTTACCGACGAATAATGCTTCCTAAATTTTAAAAGTCTTCAAAATACTCCATGAAACACTCTTGAAAAGTGTAAAATAGTACAGAGCATGTAGGGGTAGACGCTGTAGTAGTTCAGATTACATGTATACTAATTTTATACAAAGGTAACGTTGGTCTGTATGTATGTATGTATATTGGGGGTAATCTATGAAACTAATGGACCGATTTCAAAAATTATTTTACCAATACAAAGCTACATTATCAGGGAGTAACATAGGCTACTTTTGATCCCGGTATCCCTACGGGATCAGGACTTACGTGGGTGAAACCGCGAGGCCGCAGCTAGTAATAGATGAGTCGGTGGCACTGTATGTACCTAGGTAAGGATATTATATTAGGTACCCGTTTTGGGTGGTTTTAAGTCGGTTTTAAATTTTTATCAAATATTATTCTGTTTTTTATACTTCATATTTTTTTGTAATACCTACTTTCGACTGTCACTAAAAATAGTTACTTGAACATTGACTAAGTATAATTTGGTACTATAAGTACAAAATTATCAGAATTGTTATAGTTACATTAATAATTGAGGAGTTTTATAATGAAAAGGTGGTTCCAGGTGGTAAATTAATCTCTACCTACCTAGTAATTTATTAAATAATTTATTCAGATGATTAAAAAATTCCTCCTACGTTTAAACATAAAAACAACAAAGACCCAAGAAGACTTTTGCCTACTACGAGAACAAATCGTGTAAGTTTTAAACGCTTATTGTTAGGAAAACTTACAGAACATTCAACAACAAAACAAAAGACATAAGGCAAATTCTAAGGTACTTACCGTTGCAGGACGGTAACCAAGGAACTGGTCATACACAGCCAAACCGCCAATCGCCAACAGGACTCCAGTATGAAATCCAGTCATAAATAATCCCACATATTGAATCATCATGGTTATCAATCCAAAAAGGATTCCGGCGATTACGGCAACACCTGGTTAAAAATAATACCCTTAACAGGTTGTACGTACACATAGGTACGTAAAACCATGCATTGTTGGTTTCACGTAGCGCTAAGGTTTACTTTGTACATAGACAAGGCCGGCAATAGCTCCATACTTGTAGACATACAGTCGTCCGTGTTACGATACGTAGGCTGACGCAGCCACTAAGGAAGTCGAGGCCGACAGTGCCCTGATTTATTATACTTATGAGCAAAGTTCCATGGACACAAATAGTGCGAAATAGTATTCCCCGAAAAAAAAAACGGTTTTAGCATCAAAACCGAAATGTAAAGTCTACCAGCCAAGTATATGATAACCAAGTATTTGAAAATTTAACCGGTATCCGAGCTCTTTTCTTCGGTTTGATTTAGTCAATTCAAGTGTTATTTGTAATTAAATTTTTTAATAATTTAAATGGATTGTGTGAAGGTGAGTAAAAATATATATATATTTGGTTTAGAACAACCGATTCAGACACCTTGTAGTTGTAATATAGCTGGCGTATACGTAGGCGTAACTTCACCCAACATCTTATGTAAAAATTGATAAAATAACCTATAATCCTGAAAAAATGATTTGAAATTAAACTAGAAATAATTCGTCGATACTCACAAACATTTCCGTACGACGGCATTAAGGACTCTTGCAGACAAATCAAGTAAATAATAGCTGAACCGAACGTAAAACCGGATAAGAACATACATGCTCTTATCATGCGGTAACCTGTAAAGACAATATTATCTTATTTTACTAAATATCGATTCGACCAAACTGGAAAAAGCAACGAATAGCAATTCTATGAATAAACCGTCTTTTATTCGCGAGACTCTCGAGCTGTTCAATCGAAAAAAATATTATGTATGCGGAGAATTGTTAGGCTAGAAACATACTTACTCGACGCGCACTTTATGCGCTATGCATTTGTATGAAATCCTTTGAGTTTGACACGCCATATAGCGCTATAAAAGGCTTTTAACGCTTAAGTATGTTTCTAGCCTTATTCATTGCTTTTTCCAGTTTGGTCGAATCGATATTTAGTAAAATAAGATGTTGTCTTTGCAGGTTACCGCATGATAAGAGCATGTGTATTCTTATGGGGTTTACGTTCGGTTCAGCTATTATTTACTTGATTTGTCTGCAAGAGTCCTTAATGTCGTCGTACGGAAATGTTTGTGAGTATTGGCGAATTATTTTCCTTCCTGATCATGTTACCTTAAAGTCAGATTAACTACGAAGCAAGAGTGACTAATTTGTAATTCGTCTATAAAGCAAAATGCCTAAATTGTTAAATTACTTATTTTCAAAATGCCGTCAGATAAAATAGACTAATCAGTTGAAAGACTAAAACTTGCTAAACTGCCTTTTAGACATTTTGCTTCATAGACAAATTACAAATTAGTTTTGTAAGAGTGTGAATTACCAGCATGTCATCAGAAACGCAAGTGGTCAGATACGCAATTCGTCAGAAAAGGCATTGTGACAGATACGCATCTTTTCATACGCAACTGTCAACTGTCTGTCAAGTTGCGTGTGAAAAGGTGCGCATCTGTTCACAATGCGTTTTCTGACGAAATGCGTATCTGACCACTTGCGTTTCTGATGACATGCTGATAATCTAAAAGTATTTTATAGAGTCAAAGTAGTTTATATATGACATTATTTTAGGCATTTTGCTTGGTAGGCTTCTTATTCCTTAGGCATGTTTAGGCATAATTAATTTTAGGCAATTTGCTTGGTATGATTTTTTTTGCTTTATAGGCTTTATAATCCTTAGGCAAATTACTATTTATTCAACCGGGAACAACGCTCAGATGATGATGAGGCAAATTACTATTTAGGCATACTGAAATTTAGGTAGTTTTCTTAATAGGGATTTCGTTTTTTAGATATGACCTTTAGGCATTTTGCTTCTTAGTTAATTTGATTTTTAGGTAACTTGATCAGGAAGGATAGCGAAAAATGCTAAAAGGAGTCGCTTCCCCGATTTTGACAAACACTAAAATGGCATTTTTAGAGTTTTGAAAAATTGATTACCCTAGCCAGGAATCGAACCTTGTCTTTTGCAAAAAATATAAACACCCTATATTATTATACCGATCGATAGTGTTGCTGATGAAGAGCAAATCCTGGAAACAAACATAGTGTGGTAGATCGAGAGAAATGTATATTTTTTAATAAAATTAGGAAATAGTCGGGTGTCTCCGTTACCCGTACCTTTTACAACGACCTACATCCAGTAGTAAACGACTACACTAGCATTAATAATCATTACTATTCATTACTGATATGTTCTAATTTCAAAATTTTCGCACACAGCACAAAGCATAAACTTTGAAGCTTGATGAAAACAGTGAAGGATATCATTTCGAACTTATTTTTTTGCTAAAATAAAAATGTTTTATTGAAAAATAGACATTTCTCTCGATTTACCACACTATGTTTGTTTCCAGGATTTGCTCTTTATCAGTAACACTATCGATCGGTAGAATAATATAGGATGTTTATTTTTTTGCAAAAAGACAATGAATTTTTTAAAAATCTAATAATGGCATTTTAGTTTTTGTCAAAATCGGGGACACAACTCCTATCAGCATTTTTCGCTGTCTCTTATAGTTTAGGATATCCCCCTGAAGGCCCGTTTAAATGGTTCATTCTGTATATAGTTTAGGACAACCGATTAAGACATCTTGAAGGTAGAATATAGCTGGCGAACTTCACCCAACATCTTATGTAAATATTGATAAAATCTATACTTCTTACTTATCGTACTAATTATTATTAATTATCTTACTTTATATATATTATATATAATATAATATATATAATATATAATAATAATAATCTTACTAATATTATAAATGCGAAAGTAACTCTGTCTGTCTGTTATGCTTTCACGCCTAAACCGCTGAACCGATATTGATGAATTTTGGTATAGAGATAAATATGACCTTGGAGAAGGACATAGGCTACTTTTGATCCCGTAAATCCCGCGGGATCGAGACTTACGCGGGTGAAACCGCGGGAGCAGCTAGTAACCTATATTCCTGAATAAATGATTTGAAATTAAACTTTAAATAATTCGTTGATAC